>MU619784.1:0-148603 GCA_025201785.1 Xylaria longipes
AATATTTAAATATTAAATAAAAACTATTATATTTTTTATAAACTTAAGCTTTTAATTTATAAATATTTAAATTATTATAAAGTTGTTTTTATAAAAACTTTTTATTTTTTTTATATTTATATTTTTTATTATATTTTTATAATAATAATTAATTATAGTTATTTTTAAAAAATAAATTTATTTTATTAATAGTATTTTTTAAATAATTAAAATCTTTTTTATTAAATTAAACAGCTTTAAATATATTTTAATTTAATTATTTAGCTAGTTAATAAGTAATAACTTTTTAGCTAGTTTTATTTTAAAAATTTATTTTAATTTTTTAATATATTAATATATTACTAGTAATTTTATTTTAATAAATTATTTAAAAAATAATAATTTACGTTTTAAAAACTTTATTTAAATAAAGTTTAAAATTTATAATTAAATAATTTATATTTTTTAGTTTTAAAATATTATATTTAAAAACTATTAAAATAATTAATTTTTATTTTATAGCTTACGCTTTAAAATTTTTTAAAAGTTTATTTATTTTTTTTATATAAACTTAATATTAAACTTTTATTTATAATTATTATATTATTTTTAAATATTTTTTTAGTTTTTAAAGCTTATTATATTATTTATTAATTAATTTTATAAATTTAAATATAGTTTTTTTTTAATTATAAAATATAAATTTATTTAATTATATAATAAAATTAATAATATATTTTTAATATATTTTAAAATTTTATTTTTTTATAAAATATTTATTTTAATTAGTTTAATAAGCTTTTTTATTATTTTTTATTATTTTTATTAAATTAATTAGCTTATTAATAAAATTAATATTATTTTTAATAATAATAATAGTTAACTAAGCTTTAGTTATTTTATTAATTATTTTTTAAAATAATATTTATATTTAAGTTTTTTTAATAATTATAGTTATAAAATTTTGTTTATAAGTTATAAATACTTTTAAAAGTTTAAAAAAACAGCTTTAGCTGTAAATTTTTTATTTTAAAACATATAGTTGTTTAGTTTAGCTAACGTAATTTTTATATTTATTAATTATTGCATTTACATATTAATAAAAACAAGGCTTTAGCAATATATACTATATTGTACTAAAATCTATAAATAAGGAGGAAAAAGGAAGCAAGGAATTTAGCTATAGAATATTTATATTAAGTAGGTGGTGTGTGTGGGGTGTAGGCTGTGGGGCAGCTGGCAGGCAGCTGGCAGCAACTAGTAGTGAATGTGTTAGGTGTAGTGGCTAGTGCGGGGCAAAGCCACCAGCTAACCCGCTATAAGCTACTAAGCTGTAACTTTAATAACGTTATTACTGCTTAATTTAGTTATTTATTTTAGCTTTAAAAGTAGAATTAATACGTATAAAATTTTTAATTATTAAAATTAAGCGATTTTAATTAAATATTATAAGTAATTAATTAATATATTTTATTATATTATAAAAATTCTTTTATTTTATATTAAATAAATATATATAAGTAATTTATATTATATAAACTATTATTTTAACTTTTTAAATTTAACAACTAACTTTTAATATAAGTTTTTAAATTATATATAACTAGTTAATTTATAAATAATTAGTAGTACTTTTAAATAAATAAAGGTTTTACTATAATAAAAGTATTATTTATTATTTATAATATATAGTTAATATTATATTTTTTTATACTATAAAGGTTAAATAAAGCTAAGGTTACTATATTTAAAAAATTTGCTTATAGGTGTTAAGTTAGCTAATCTTACGTTTTTATATTTTTTTAGCTTAATATATTAATATATAAAAGTATTAAAGTGTATAAATTAATAGTAGTAATTTAAAGTGGTAATTTAAAGTGGTAATTTAAAGTATAATAATGTTTATTAATAGTTATTTTTAGCTATAAATAACTAGCAGTAATTTTATTTTTAGCAAAATTAATATATTTATATTTAATATATTAAGTTATGATAGAAGTATATTAATTTTAGTATAATTTGTATAGTAAATTAAATACCCTTATATTTGCGAATTAACTGGTCATATGCGATTTAAAGACCTATACTAAGGGTCAGTGACCACTACTGCTTAGGTATGTGACGAAGTGGAGTCCATACGGGTACCCTTCAGGTCCGTTGCCTATATAGCCCTAGGGACATAGTCCATAGTTCGGAAGTCATACTTGACTTCCTCACCATATAATTTACGTGTGTTTCCAGTATTCACTAACGGCACGCTCATTGCACTCGTCGTGACACTTACTATATACCTCCAACTGCTGCCAACTACTCAATGTTGGGATGATGCAATAGGTACTTAATCAACCAGCCAGGCAAAGCAGCGAATGCGCTAAGCTAAATTGAATTATCAATCAGCATGCAACAATTCCCTTTTAGCAAGTATCTAGTGTAGCCGACTCTCTCTCCAATTAACACACAACCTCGAGTGTTGATGAACAAGAGTTCTATGAAGCAGTTCCGCGAGGATGAAAGGAAACACATGCAAATCTCCGAGTCCTTCGCTACATCACGAGGCGCACCTGAATCGGATAAGGAGCAATTTAGACATTGCCCCTATTTCCAGTCTCCAGATACAATAGCCTATCAGGCATTCTATGTTCACCTCTAGCCTCCAATTTGCATGTATCAGAAAAGTAGACAGTCAGGCCTGATCTTATTACCACTCTAGGTTTACGTCCGCGAGCCGAAAGACATACTGATGATGTCGACTTCGTTCTCGATCGCCCAGTCAATGGCCTGTGTCAAGTTAGTTAGGCGAGTTACAGAGTAATGCAGTCGTCATTTAAAGCAGGAATTTTGCGATGCTTGTTTCACAACAACTATCCTCGTGGGAGCTGTCCAATAATTAGCAGTCATCGCGCGGTAGCTATTTAATGGGAGTTATCGTGTAAGGGTATTTCGGCGACAACTATCTCATGGTAGTGTAAAGAACGTGTCATGAGGCTCTCCCCAGAACCCACACCACCAGGATTAGGGTGGTGATCCTAAAACCACACAACAAAGGAAGCCTCATATCCGTCTTCTTGTATATAGCTAGTAGGGTAGCCTCCGTAGCCGCGCAGAAGGACTTAGATCCTCGCGCAACAACATATGTCTACACCTAGCCTATATTAGTGTCCCTGAAGGAGTCCTGACAGAACGAGGCAACATAAAATTCAAACCTCTCCGGATTAACAGAATGAAATGACGCACACGAGCGATAGCTTTTGTTTTCGTGAACTTCTTGCCACATGATCCTTTAGCGATGTAGAGATCCGCATCTGGTGCGGTTTGTAGCACCAGTCCAGCCACATGCGTCCCATGCCCAAAATTGTCAAGTCCGTCGTCCTCCGTAAAACTTTTGATACTCAAGTTCCGATCCGCCCCGGGGGACTTCTGCTCCTTGTGGGTGTTCTTGATTTCATCGACAAGACCGCGGATAATTATCTTCATTCCCCTGGTCGACCCCGGCATCCAAGACGGCGATCCTGATGCGTCGTCGTTCGTTTCTACCTTCGTCCATCTTTAGAATGATATGTCGTTTACGGAACTTTTTAAATTTGCTGAGAAAGTCTTCCGCTCGGGCAATGTGCCTACGTTATGATAAGTGTGGGTCGAAAGGCTTACTATCTAGGTGAGATAGTGTAAAGTTACATACTCCACACGGAATTGACACATAACCAGCGGTATGTCCTTTAACCTTAAGCGGTCGGGACATTCTCGCAGCAACTAGGTCTGGAACCTGATTGAAGTTTCTTTCGAAGGGCTCGATAATGTTGGTGTAAAAGACGTTCCGAGCCAAAGTTAGAAGGTTTTGCTCCCCGTATGTAGATTCTCTTCTTAACAACGCTATGAACTGCAGACATTTATGAACAGCGTTGTTGTAATCTGCCCGTCCAAACTCATTTTTCCTCGACTTTATGGCGATTTAGATGCCGTTCTTCAAGTCTTCAACGGAGAGAAAGGAAGAATCTAAGTGTATTCGCTTACCGGTCTCGATTTCTGCAATAAGCTGAGCAAAACCAAGTACAGAGAGTTCAAGATCATGTACGGTTGGTTCGATAGGTTGGGGTCCCCACCCGGCGCTCTTCTCGAGAGCACGAGTGACATAAGGGTGGTGCCTGTCAAGTATCTCGTTTGTCGCAGAGAGGAACTGGATAGACTTTGCTATCCACGGACCACGCGTCCACAACTCATGCCACAAATGAACAAGAAGACATCGGGCAAGCGATAAAGCGAGAACCGCTTTGTCATTTAGACTAAAGATGTCACCATCGCGATCTTTTCCGAAGAATCCATGCTCAAGAAGATATCCTAGGGTTAGCACCCGAGAGTCGTTAGTACGGGCTGGTGGTTGGGAATGGGACTTGTTATGCCACAAATGGTCTTCATCGAACTACTTCCAACGCTTTGAGCTCTGGGCAGGTTTCATCGGAGTATTTGCTGACGGCAGTGCTTATCTAGATAACCAACTCAGATTCTATCCCGAAGTCCGAGACCTCGTACTGAGGATGCTCAAGTTATTGAGGCGAAATCTAAGCCATGGCTCGTGCCTCATATTCAAGCTTATGCCAATCCTGGGTCGCCTTCCTACCTAATCTTGATCGATCCCGCGATATATGGTAACGTAGACCACAAGAGCTCGTTCTTTTTTGTTAGGCTTCTGGTTCGACCCTGCCAGCAAGGAAGATGTTGTTCAAAAAGATCATTCTGCCGTTGTTTCGGAAACGTCAACCTCATTGGCGGCGAAAGCAGCTTTAGATGCAATCCAAGAATCGACCAATCGGCACCGTCACTTAGCGGCCCTTATTCGCAAATCGCCTTCATCTAGCCTCACTTCCAATGCTGAAACTTTTGCACGCAGGGCTGACCCAGCCAAGGTCGAGGAGTTCCGGAAGATAGCCTCGCTCTTTGTCACGGGTCGCCTTCCTGGCATGGGTAGCGGTCTCGCAACTCAGTTGATGTCGTCTATTTCTTTCCGAAGGCTCAGACTGCTCTACCAAGGTAAACACAATGAGAAGCTCGAGGCTCGGCGTATTCAAACGAAATTAGCGCCTTCCCAGCTGGAAACTGAAACAACTGGGCGGGGGGAGACCCTGCTCCTATCCTAGAGGATATGTCTAGAGCAGACGTCCTGTGGTGGGAGGCTCCGCCGTCAAGGTCTCTCCAACAGCCCACCTACTCCGAAACCGAGAATTCTGGGTTCGATCTTGAGAAGTTCCACCGCTACGACGGTGGTTCAACCGATGTATCCGACACGTCCACCATTACCTCGATCGGTCAGAGGTATTATACCTACCCTCCCCGGCCCAAACCAGAAATAGGGGATCAGTACTGTGCGTGCAACTGGCGCTCGGATGAGATAAATGTTTCAAACCTTGATATACCGGGATGGTGGAGGTAAGTTCTTGAGCTGTTCAGTCTATCCGCGACTTTGAGGTCTGACATTCGACGAAGAACTCATTCAAGAAAGACCTCCAGCCCTACGTGTGTATATTGGAGGACTGTGCAGAGCCAGCCGTCTACTTTATGCCCTTTTCAAAGTGGCGCAAACACATGGAGGATGCCCACACGACCAACTGGGCGCGAAGAATACACAGTCCTCAGGTATGGTATTGCGACGTCAGCCCTCACGAATATCTCGAGTTTGGGGAGCAAAGAGAGCTTGAACATCATTTGAAAAACGAACGTTCCAATGATCTGGATTCTAATCAGTTGCAGAGGAAGCTGACACGCAATGTATTGCCATCCCCACAGAAAAGGAATGTCTGCCCACTATGCAACCAGGATATCTTGAAAGTATACGAATTTCAGGAAGACTCGCTCGGTGAAGACGGAACGACAAATCAAGAGGTTCCAGACCAGAAAGCACTGCCACCGAAGAGTAGAGTGAGATTTCAGGATGTGCAAGACCTCTCCAGTTGAGGTGAAGAGACTTATAAATACATGACGGACGATGTTTCTCTATCGTTAAATGCCGAGGAAAAGAAGAAGTTGGGTCTGGGAAAGGTTTCTAGGCATATAGCTGGGCACTTGAAGTCGTTAGAGTTTCTCTCCATATGATAATTGGACCATGACGCAGTAGCTGGCGAAGGAGATTCAGGGAATGCTTCATCCGGCGCTGATTATGACGACATCGAAGGCTCCAACCGCGCCGACAAAGCTGCGGAAAGAATTCTCGACGATTTTCCAGAGGCTGCTGATGGTAAACTAGAGTTCGAGGACCTTCAAGCCGAAAGAACCGATGGTGGGGAGGATGAGCGTTCCGAAGAATTTGAAGGGGTTTATGAAGAGGAGGTTGCTACTACCCCGGAGCGAGATATTGAAAATAGGAATAGTCTAGGAGAGGAAGAGTTCCAGACCCAGAAAGATCGGGCCAAGTATGGGCTGTCTAACGAGGAAAAAAGGTGCCCCGAACTGTTCCATCTCGCAACTAGCAGTGGTTCCTGCAATCACGAGCAATTCAAAAAGTGGAAAATCCGAGCATTTGTTCACTCTGTCAGGGTAGGCGGCTATAGAACTATGTACGTCTCCGCAATGTTAATGTAAGCATTAGGTATTCATAGAGTTATAGAAACCATCATTTCAGACTACGTATCATCTTACTCAAAATTCAAGGGCACTCTTTATGAATAGTCTTCGCCTTTCACCCTACGAGAAAACACATCGATGTTCTGACTCATCGCAGTATTTTTAATTATTAGCACTAAGTATTTTACACACCATTTCGCCGCGTTCCCCTTTTCCTCTCTTAAGCAATCAAGATCTTAACCCAGATTTAAATCTACGTTGGATGTCTGCTTGGTTGCCCCCCCCGCCAGATGTAGTTTAAAATCAACCGAGAAAAAAATGGACAGAAAACCCAAAATGGCCCTAGAGAGAAGCGCGTCTACTTTCATGCCCCATTATGCTCCCCGTACACGATCTTCCTTAGTACATCCCGCTCGCCGCTCTGCTCGCACATGGCGCGGAATATGCCCTTGTCCCCATCTTGCCCGCCCTCGCCGGCCTCCCAGAGCTCCCTCGGGGTGCCGTACTCGGCAACCCGCCCGTCGCTGAGGACGAGGATGCGGTCGAAGTCGGCGATGGTGCTCAGCCGGTGCGCGATGACGACGAGCGTGCTGTCGTCGAACTCCTCGCGGATCGACCGCTGGATTAGCGCGTCCGTCGCCATGTCCACGGCCGACGTCGCTTCGTCTAGGACCATGACCTTCGGCCGCGAGACGATGGCGCGCGCGAGGCAGAGCAGCTGCCGCTGCCCCTGAGACAGGTTGAGCCCGCCCTCGGAGATGGCGCTCGACAGGTTGCGGAAGATGTTGGTGTTTTTCCGGCTGGATTCGCTCGGGGCGGCGGACACGGGGGTCCCCGGCGAGGTCTCGTCCTCGGAGATGAGGTGCACGCGCGCCAGCGAGTCGAAGAGCTCGGCGTCGGTGTGGTTGTCGAAGGGGTCGAGGTTCGACCGCACGGTGCCGCTGAAGAGGACGGGATCCTGCGGGATGATGGCCAGTCGGCTACGTAGGTCGTGTAGGCGGATCTTAGAAATGTCCACCCCGTCGATGAGGATGTTGCCTGACCGCGCCTCGACGAAACGGAACAGCGCTAACGTCAGCGACGACTTGCCCGCGCCTGTCCGCCCGATGACACCCACACGCTCGTTCCGGTTGACGGAGAAGTTGAGGCCCTTGAGCACGGGCGGGAGATCGTCCGCGTAGCTGACGACCAAGTCGTTAACCTCGACACGACCCTCCGTCGGCCATGCAGCGGGAGGCCGCACGCCGCCGAGGTCTTCCGTTGGTAGCTCTGTATATTCCACGATACGCTCCGCCGCGTTCATCTCTAGCTCGGCGTTGGCGTAGTGCCGGATCGTCCACATGACATACCCAGAAAATTCCAGCGCGAAGGAGAGGGCGAAACCCGCAAGCGCCGAGTCCATATCTGGACTGAGGAGAATGAAGATAGTGACAAAAGTGGCGAAGAAACTGCCGACGACGGACATGCGCCAGCCCATCCAGCGGTTGAAGAGCCAGAGGTGCCATGTCGTTACGGCCCAGTCGTCTAGTCGTCGGTACATACGTTCGATGTAGGTCTGGGACTTGCTGAATGATCGGATCGTCAACACGCCCGTAAGCGCGGATCCGAATTGTTCGAAGACAGGAGACTTGGTGATAGACTCCATCCTCTTGACCGATCGGGCGGCGTGGAGGTATTGATTGGCAAAATAGACGGAGATGCCGAGTAGTAGGAATGCAAGGATAATGATGACAGGCGACACAAATAAGCCGGCTACTACGACTCCAAGAAGATTGAGGAAGGCGTTCGCGGCGAAGGCTACGGCGTAGGCCAGGTGGGTATCTACCGAATGGAAATCGGCGGTGAATCGGTTAAGGATGCGTCCAACCGGGACTGTGTCGAGCCATCTCAAGGGAGCTCGGAGTATGGTGAAGTTAAGACGGGCGAATAGCTCTCTCGATGCACGAACGGAGCCACTAAAAATGTAGTACCATCGTAGGGTAGATAGGAAAGAGACGAAAATAGAAAGAGCGACATAGACGCCGAGGTAGAAACTCATACCACGGTCGTGTTTGGCGGACGTAGGTTTGACCATAGCGCTCATGGCAGTCTGTTGGAGCGTGTATTGATATGCGTAAGTCTGGGCATCCGCTGGTAATCGAGGCTTCTCATCCTCATAAACACCAGTCCAAATGCGAAGCCACCACGAGCGGCCGATCGTCAGGCCCTGAACTACGAGGAACATAGCGACGGCTCCGAGCCAGAACGGCCATGAACCGCTGTATTTGAGATACGTCGAGTAGACCCGTACTTTGATGGCACCTTCTTCTAGCTTTTCATCTTCGACGAATTTGCGGGGTTTCTGTGCTTTTGAGGGGACTTTGGTGAGAGGCTCTTCTGCGGCTTCGGTCTCGAGTTGGGATATTTCTTCGGAGTCGACTGCAATCGTCTCCTCCCCATCTCGAAGAACTTCTGTCAATCGTATCTCCTGTTCTTCTTGCTCGTGGCTCCTAATTTGTTCGAGGGTACCCGTCTCCTCCAATTCCGATAGGAGTCCTGCCTGGAGGACACGACCGTCTCCGAGTTCCATGAGGTATTTCGTCTTCGACTCACATAAAGCGACGTGGTGGGTAACTAATATACGAGTCCGTCCAACTCCAAGATCACCGTTAAGACACCGCTCGAAGATGTGTCGACCGACATGAGCATCGACAGCACTGAAAATGTCGTCTAGGACTAGTATGCCGGCACGAGAATAGATAGCCCGTGCAAGCCTTTAACTATGTTAGCTTCTGTTCCGGGGCCGTGATATCTATGTGAGATGAACAGTGAATTCCGAATTTTAGTAGACTTACGTGATTCGCCATTTCTGGCCACCGCTTAGGTTAATTCCATTAGCACCAATCTCGGTTTGATCTCCGTCAGCAAACATCTCGATATCTTTCGTTAAAGCACAGACTTCTGTCGTCTTCCTGTATCGGTCGGGATCGTATGGCAGACCGAATAAAATATTATCTTTGACTGTAGCGTTTTCGATCCAGGGGATTTGGGCGACGTATGCGATGGCGCTTGGAATGATCCAATTTTCCTTGTTTGCTTTACCATCGTGACGCTCATGAAGCGGTGGCGCTCGTGGTTTGGAAATCGTGCCAGACAGAAGATCGACCTCGCCAAGAATAGCGGCAAGCATCAGAGACTTTCCACTACCGGTTTTGCCAGATATAACGGATAGCTCACCCTTCGGGAAAGTGACATTGACATTTCGCAGGATAAACCGGTCGGGGTCCTCTTCAGCACTAGCCGAGTCGGTATCAGAGGGCCAAGCAATCGAGGCGTTATCAAACGAAATCTCATCGGCCACCTTTGTAATCTCGGAGATCTCAGCTCCTTGCAAATAGGCATCGATTCGCTTTATCGAGACCCAGGCGTCGAGTAGATCGGTTGTCAGCTCAGGTATGATGGACAGAGTGAGTTCAAGAGCTTTGAAGACGCTGAGACTGACGAAAGCGACAGAAGGAATGAGGGACCCGTGCAGTGCGGCGTATACGGCGAGAGAAACAGCGGCAAGTAGAATTGGGCTTGTGATCCAGCAGGCCATGAGTACGACATCAAACCTGAAAGCATCCCACACGCACTTCAGTTCCCTTTCTCTGACCATACTGATTTTCTTTTCCCATTGAGGCTCAAGGGCGGAGAATTTGATCTGTCGGATTCCCTGAAGAGCTTCGGCCACAACTCCCATCTTCTCGTCGCGGACCTTCATCAACCTATCTTGTGCGTCTGAGTATTTCTTTGAGAAGTAGCCATTGATAGGTGTCACCACGAGCATAGTGCCAAAGCCAGCGACAAGTGCTTTCCAGCCCAGTAGATCCAAGAGGAAAACCAGAGAGACGATCAGCTTGAAGAACGACGAAGGGAAAAACCAGTTGAAATTGGCAAAATCAGCAACACGCTTCGCGTCAACACCGATCAGGTTGACAGTGCTCTGCTTATTCTTGTTGAGTAGCGCCATCTCGTCCTCTTCGCTCTCGTCAACTTCGGGCTGTTCAGTGCTACAGGATTGTCCCGCCGGTCCAGTCGCGATGTGCTCCGCGGAAGCTGGTGGCTTTTTCTTGCTCGCTTCCTTCACGTCTTTCCGCCTCATTGCTTTCTGAAAAATGAGAGCCGACAGCTGGGCGCGGATAGGGATGCATATTTCAGCCCAAGAAAGCCAGAAGACAAGCGTTTCCACCCACGACTGAGCAATAATCGCCACCATCAACCAAAGAGCCCACATCCAGCCCTCGTAGCCAACGCGTTCGCTGCCTACTCGTTTCTCAAGCAGATGTAGCAGTTGTAGTACAACCCACTGCGGCGCGAAGTTGAGCACAGCAGCTGCCAAGCTCAAAGCCCATTGTACCGCAAACGCCCATTTATGCGCCAAGATGACCGAGATCCAGAGCGGCCGAGTGAACCCGTGACTTTCCCACCGAGTTACGGTGTCTTTCGATCTCGCATAGTGATTGGGTCTTGGGAGATCAGCCAAATCGAGGTTTTTCTTCTTCGTCGCCACCCCTAGGACATTAGACGTCCAACTCCAGTTGTATCTACTCCATGCCGAGACTGTGTAGAGCCGGTCAACAAGCTCGCCTTCGTAGAAAACATCAGGTCGGCGGGGGATTGTCACGCTCGCAAAACCTAGGCACACAACTGTCAAGATCTCGGCTATACGTAGAGCGAAAATGGCACTATCGTGCTTCCATAGATGAACGGCAACATGGTTATCCTGGACAGCTAACACGACGGCCATTGCTAGGCAAGAGGCCATCGAATATATTCCTAGGTCGTATGCTTGTACCGAGTTTCGGCTAGCTGCGATGCAAATAGCCTGAAAAGTCAAGAGAGCCTACCAAACCGTGTAAGCCTATTGGTAGTAATCATCCCGTTGTATTACAACTCACCCAGCCTGGCACGGCCAGCCAATTCTCCAGCAACAATTCATCTCCTTGACCGCGAGGACTCAGAGAGGAAAGAACGGCGATCGCGATGGAAATGGAGAGTCCGGTTACCGACAATACCAATATCGAAGCCTTAGGGAGTTTAGTGCGGAATGCCTTGACGGCCTCTTTTGTACTTTTGCCGTCCTCGTCTTCATAGCCGTCAGTTTCGGGGGCTCGATTGCGTATCCGTTTAACGATGTGGACTGCGGCCGGAATCGAGAATGCAGCAACGATCCCCAGGCCAAGGCCTGAAGACGCGTGCAATACCCTGTCGTCAGGCATGGCGAATGAAGTTTCTAGTTCCCGGAGTGCGCGTGCAATGCAAGGGGCTCGATCGTAGGAGGCCAGACCGCGTCCTTGGCCTAGAGGGCTTCTAATCTAGACACTCTAGTCGTGAAATCTCGCAAGACGCCTCTAGCTGATTAAGTTGAGAACTTCCACGAGATGGCTGATGGACTATTTGCAACAGTGGGCCATTGGGAATGTGAAGCGTCGTCGCGCACGAAGCCAACAACTACCACACTACGCCTTCAACAGGCGAACACGCAATACGGGAGACGTGATCAAGATAGCAGGAGACAGATCTTTAGCAGACGAAGTGGCATGAATCATACTTGGAGGGATGCGGGCGTGGGACATGGCCTTCAAAAATTGGCCTGGGTGCTGCACACTAACTACCTACATTAGTTAGGTAGATAGGTAGATAATGAACCTGGTCGCCGATTGAGTCAGTGCCGACAGTGCCGACTAACAGCGGACACTGGGCGCAGCTTGGAGGATTGACGTTGTCTGATCGGTCAATCAGAAGACGGGCTCTGTCTCCAGCTTGCCACAATTGGTTTGCCAAGACTTTGGGTTCCAATGTATCGGATCCGGGATAGGAAATCTCAGCTGCGACATGCAGTCCGATGTGGGTTCTATCGTCAAGGTTATCACGAATCGGGGGGAATAGGTAGTCCAACACGGTCTATCAGGGGTTGGTTGGCTAGGACAAAGCGCCGGAGGCCTGCGCAATGATGTCTGAGGCTGACTAGGACTGTTCGAGAATACGGCGCAGCTAGCAATTCTCACAAGTGGCAAGAGAGACAAAGCGAGGAGACCAAGCTTGGGAAAAGGCGAAAAGCAAATCCTAAAGCATGAGGAAAAAGCAACCCCTATCTATCTAAGACGACCATCGTTTCTGTACAGTACCAGTACACAGTCCAGAAAGCCAGCTTGCTACCTAACTAATATCCCTCTGGTGCTCGATACAGCATATGCATATGTATGCAGGCAAGCAGGACGGAGAAATTCGACTGCAATAGGAAAGCTCTGCAACTTAGGTAGTCTCACATGGTTTGCTACCAGCCGTAAGTGCAGATGCATATGCACTTGCGTCAGCAAAGGTTGGTAGGACTGGACTATCGAAGAACACAGATCCTACCTATCAACTTACCGTTAGGTAGTAAAATATGTGAAACAATGTCTTGCTTTACAAAACCGTGACAATCATCACCACACGGCAACATGCAAGATGCACTACAACAGTTGACACACAGAGCAAGTCAGCACACGGGTTCCCATCGTCGGTTCTTGGCGGCTTATCATCAGCACTACTGCACTAGCACAACGGAATGGTCGGCCGAGGGCGGGTAGCATACGGAGATTATGGAGCATGCTACTGTAGCAAAATTAGGTCTCGGGTAAACTGTCACAGAGTAGATGCGTGTAGTCTCTATGGTCAACAATCAGCCAGCATGTGCAGCACAGAAGCAACCAATAACTGTGCTTCCCCTGCCAAGGACAAGAACGAATAAAAGGCGACATACTGATAGAGAGACATGGGAAGATTGATGCATTGTGAGAGGTGATAGATGATGTGTAGCAAGTGTATACGTATACAGTATGGTAAAGTTGACTTGTGAGATGAGGGGCGCTGAACAAATTAATTGGCATGCAAGGGAAGAGAAATTGTCATCGAGGGTAGACCCTTACTTTGATACCTAGGTATCTCGGTTTGAGGATTCCGAACGGTTCGTCAACATCCTAGTGGGAAGATGAGTCTACAGATCAACTGATCGGAAGATGGTTGGCTACCTACTCAGTAGAGTGATCAGACACTCAGCCAATGAAGCTTCTCGCGATCAAGTGCGGTTCGGAATAGTGTTGATCGAGAATATAGGTAGCATATGCGTCATTACCCCAACAAAACAAACCGGTGATCTGCTGCATGTCACTGCAGTACAGTATTGCAACTATAAGCAGTCATGTAACAAGACAACTGGGGTATGGCATACGCTACCGGCCGGTAGATGATAGGCATGTGCATTGCCGCACAGATGTCTTTTATATAAGAAACCTGGGGCTGCCTTACACACCACACCGCCTTCACATGGGGCATCCAAGCTTCGCAGGGGTATCTCGGCCAGTCGGAAGTTTCAAACCAGTCGACATACGCAAAAGAGCCTGTGGAAGCTGCGGTGTGTATGTCGTATGGTATTCGAACAGGCAAGACACCGTCGCCGAACGGAAGTTGTTGGCCGTGGTAACGGGTTTACTCAACCCCGGGTGATAGTTGGTATGAGAGATTTAAAGAGTTGCCGGAAGAACTTCGCGCGGGGGTAGCTAGCTTAAAGGGAATCTACGCTCGATAGATTGTGTCGACAGATGGTCATAAAAGAGGTCATGTCAGATGTCAGATGGCAGATGGCAGATGGTTTCAACAATGCCAATGTAAGTCCTAGCCATCTTAGTCGCCAATCATCAGTCCTATCCTGCCTTGATGAAGTGATCGAACCCCGCTGGTCAGACTGAAACATTTGACTAGACCAAGCCCATCGCTGCATGTGGCTTAAACCAGCAACCCAGGACTATCTAGTTGAAGCTGTTGCTGATTGTGCGAGCAGTGAGCAGTGGGGGTATCACGGCGATGAGCCTGTCATGATAAGATAGCACAGCATACCTACTTACGATGATGCTCCTTTTTTGGGTTTGGTTTTTTTCATGCGCGGGATAGTTAAAGATTGTTCGCATTACTGGTCGATGTCTAAGCCCTCTGGTGAGGGCAATCTTGGAGCCGGGCCATGTATCATATGTGCGACGCAGAGGTTTGAGAATGTCATACCTGCTCGTGTTGAACATACTTGCCATTGCCAGATTTTGAGATAAGTCCACTGCCTAACTGATGACATGTGGTACCTACTTACTTAGGTAGGTGCCTACAGGTACCTTAGGTAGGCTAGCACATGCTATAACTAAGGGCACAACGATGACAGGTAGGTAGGTCACTATACCCGCTAAATTGGCTTAATGGGTGGGCTGACACGTTGATTGGCTCGAACGCGCTCGAACGCGCCCGTCGCTCCCCCCCGTGCGCCGACGCACCCGCCGGCATAGTGCTGTGTAGGTAATGTGTAAGGGGGAAGGAAGGTTCAACATTCGATGCCAGATGGATTAGGTAAAAGAAGGCGTTGAAACCAACCCCAGGCTAGGTACCGTAGCTAAGCTAACCCAGCCTTCTTATCTCTGCCTAGGTACCCCGGCTAGGTGCCTGTCTAGTAGCCTATCTACAAGTATCTACCTACCTACATTCTTGTTGCAAAAGCCAAACGACCAGCAACAAACGAAAGCGAAAAAGCCCAATTCCCTTCATTCCTTGTCCTCCGACTCCCTCAGTCACTCTCATTATTCGACGCCTTGTTCCCGCCTCTAGTCTTGTGCACAGAGACCTCCGACTATAATCCCCAGGCACGAGGTTGTCCCGCACTAGTCGAGCAACTCTGATTCTACACTCGACGATAACGCCGCTTACCCAACCTTAATTGTCTTTGGCCCCTCCAGTTCAACAGCACAGTACGTCTGTGTCGGATGCTTGAGCCTGCCTACCGCGCCGAGGATTGAACTGTCCGCCTTGTTTCGTAAACTCTATTTTGCCCGTTTGGTTTAATTAGCCTCCCCCCAAATCATCCGCCAGGCCGGCGACCTTGTACCACATACCCCATTTACCACCCGGCTATCACCTACGCCTTGGCTCGTTGGCAAGCTCCTTGCCATCATAGCTCTAGCTATAGCTATACAAAGCTACCGGCCCTCAGCCCTCGACCTACCGCGTCCCGTCCACGCATCGACGCTCCTCGCTTCCACCAGCCGACTATTCGTCCTCCAAATCCTAGACCCTCGCCGCATCAACCCGCCAACTATCACATGCCTACGTCTTGCGAGGCGCCGTTATCATGAAGTCGACTCCTCTCATCATCAATTGGCATGAGAAGAACGCCCCGATCTACTCCGCCCACTTCGAGCCACATGGGAAAGGAAGACTGGCCACGGGAGGAGGAGACAACGGTGTCCGCATCTGGAAAGTCGACGGCGAGGGAGAAGATCGTCGAGTCGAATACCTGTCCACATTAGCGAAACACTCGCAGGCTGTCAACGTGGTCCGATGGGCTCCCAAAGGCGAGACCCTTGCTTCGGCGGGCGATGATGGGAACGTGATATTATGGGTTCCCTCGGAGACCCATCATCCAACCAGCTTCGGCAACGAGGGTATCGAAGACAAAGAGACATGGCGTGCAAAACAAATGTTCCGCCCGACAGGTTCCGAGATATACGACCTGGCCTGGTCTCCCGATGCCACTTACTTCATCATCGGTAGCATGGACAATGTTGCGCGCATTTACAATGCTGGCACAGGCAAGTTTCCCTAGCCCGGCCCAAGTCTACCGAGTGCTAACAATACCCCAGGTATGCTCGTCCGCCAGATCGCTGAACACAGTCATTACGTCCAGGGCGTCACCTGGGATCCGCTGAACGAGTATATTGCGACTCAATCCTCTGACCGATCCGTCCATATATACTCCCTGAAAACGAAAGATGGCCAGTATACACTGACGAATCACGCCACCGAGACGCCTAAAGTGGCCAGTCACGCAAAGATGGATCTACCTCCCCGTCGCATCTCGTCCAACAGCCCGGCGCCGCCAGATCTGAATTACCGGGCCCAACTCGCAGCTGCCGTAGATACTCCGTCCGCATCAATCGGCTCTCCGGTGCTATCAGCGCCAGGAACACCGCAGTCTGTTCCTTTACCGATGAATCCACCTAGTGTGGTCAGCCACAGCAGACGGTCCTCGTTCTCCTCCCGCCGATCCGTATCACCAGCACCATCGTTGCCGCTCCCCGCCGTAATGCCTATGGCGGCCGAGGCTTCTCCAAAACCGGGTTACAGCAGCAGTCTTGGGATGAAAAATGCGAACCTTTACGCCAATGAGACTTTAACGTCCTTCTTCAGGCGACTAACATTTACCCCAGACGGAAGCCTTCTTCTGACGCCTGCCGGTCAGTATCAAGTTCAACACCAGACGGATGGCCTGAAACCCACGTTTGAAGTGATAAATACCGTGTACATCTATACGCGCGGTGGCATCAACAAACCTCCTATCGCCCACTTACCAGGTCATAAGAAGCCTTCTGTCGCCGTTAGGTGCTCACCTATCCTCTACACTCTTCGACAGACTCCCCCCACCACTCAACACATCACAATCGACACCTCATCAGCTGAAGACCCGATTCCAGCGCTTCCCGAGCCGATATCCAAACCGTCACCAGCCATTATGGATCCGCCTCCACCACCACCAACGTCGGCTGCTCCCGACCCTGACAAGTCAATACCGTCAAAGCCCCCTAACATTGAGACAAATGCGTCCACGGTTGGACCCAAACCTACTTTTGCATTACCGTACCGAATAGTGTATGCTGTAGCGACACAGGACGCTGTTTTTCTCTATGATACCCAGCAGACGACTCCTATCTGCGTAGTTAGCAATCTGCATCTAGCCACATTTACTGATTTGACTTGGTAAGCTCCCCTTTCCCTTGATGTAGTCGTGTCTCTAACGATTTGCTAGGTCGAGTGACGGGTCGACGCTATTGATATCTTCATCGGATGGCTTCTGTTCGACACTCTCCTTCACTCCAGGTGAGTTGGGCCAGGAATATAAGGGTGAGCTGGTGAGCGGTAAGAACGCGTCATCGACAGCAACCGGTACCACCTCAAGCCAAGCCACGCCAATACAAACCCCAACTTCGGTCTTTGCACCACCTTCCCCCTTTCCGGGTCATCAGCATCGCAATTCGGCCACTTCATTCGCGGCACCATCACCACCAACGGCATCTTTTGTAAATGCTCGCCCTCCGTCGCCTACAAGGTCAAACTCGACGTCGTCAGTGGCGACTCAGGCTTCCGTTATGAACAACCCACCTCTCATCGGCGGAAGTGTTCCCAGTATCACGGCCACCAATTCAGGTAAAGTTACAGGTATTCCACTAACGACTCCGCCGGAGACGCCAGGCAGCGCTAACGTCGCCGCCGGCACCAAAAGAGACGCAAAAGAAGACGTGAATGATGATAATGGTAGTCAACCAAAGAAACGCAGGATAGCTCCGACACCAGTAACTGAACCGAGACCATGAGGGGATGCTGCTAAGACGTAGCTAAGATGTATTAAATTTGTTGGACTTTGTGAAACGCAGGAATATGGGATTGATCGTTTTCGGACTTAGCTAGGGCATCGGATGGAGTTATGGGAATACAAACCACGATGATGGGTTGCTGCGAGTCTCGCTGTCTATCGCAGTTACCCACCTACCTACCTACCTACCTACCTACCTTAGGTACCTACCTGACTATCAACGATTCGTGTATTTGGGCAGGATACACGGCTGAGCTTTGTTCTTGTACCTCGGCTAGGGGGGTTTTTGTATTTGTTATTGTCATCTTTTGCCTGTTTTTGTTCTTTGCCGGCCGATGATGGTTTATGTAGGCACAGATGAATGAATGGCTTATCGGCTAGGCCGGTGGCGTAAGCGTGGAGTTTATGTTAGGAAAAATATTAATATGAATGAATATGTAATATGATATCTTTGGCGGGTGTGTAAGAAGTGAACTGTGCGATTGAGTGGACGGTGATGGTTCTTGTGACAGCCTTTGGGAATGTTTATCTTATTTAAGCGTATGTAATTTTCTGTTACTTTACCGCGCCGAGTTCCGACTGTGTGTCTGTTGCGATTGTTCATCAAAAGCGTTCGTTTCCTTGGTCATGTCTGGCATGGATTGACGAATGGGGCCGAGCCCAAGTCGGACGGAGAGTTAGAAGAAGGGATACTAACAACGGCATGACGAACCATCACCGGACGGACGGCTTCGCCGTAGCTCGATCGGATGTGATGTGATATGATGTGATGTGTGAATGCTGACTGAATCACTGCAGAGATGGAGATTTTGAGGGTGTATTCTAGTAACTCTGTATGAGATGGATGAAGTGAGAGCTGGGGGATTCTGGATCGGAGGGGATTGGATATCTGCTTCGGGATATCCGATGGGCTGGTTTACTAGCCATCTGGAGAACTTGTGTTTGACCTTATCAAGACGGTAGGTATCTAAACTACCATAAATTTTCCGATCGCCGTCAGGATTTGTTGGGCGTTGCCTTCTGTCGTCTCCTAGATCTCTCTTAGCCACGCCGGTCCTGAGAGGGGTTGATTCATCATGGCCTTCGAGGGTGATCGTAGTTCAGGATTGCAATAATCATCTAAGCATGTACACAGATATGGTGTTGCTTTTCGCCAGCTGAAAATCCCGGATAATGACGCGGGACGGTGAGCACGGGTGCAGCACGGGTGCGGCTCGGACATTTACGCCCGCGGACCGGACCGACCAGCGTCCGTCTGGTCTTACCCTACCTACGCTACGGAACTTGGGTTCATGCGGGGGATTCTCGCCCGGATCGGGTTGGGGAATGAGATTGACTACGGTATATCGGTACCTAGCTAGTTATAGTAACTCACTAATAGGTCGTCTATCAAGTCTGCTAGGCTAGTAACCTAGTGATGTACTGTACAGTATGTACGTAAGCTCGGCATTCGAAAACCCGCGTCCTCGCTTATCGTTGCACAAGGTGAAGATGGCGCTGTTGGTTCGCCTTAGAAGCTGACCAAAAAGATATAGTAGTGCACTTATATATCAGGGTGGCCCCGGCACCCCCCTCCCGGCTTATTCCACCGTTGCCGCCTACACAAAGGTTGGATGTATAAATGTGTGCCCTCTATCTAGCAGCACATCGCGTGGTAGTCTTCGCCGGTCTTATGAAGCTATATATTAACATATATCAAACTGGCTGCATTAAGCAGCCAGGGCGCATTTATAAGCCTGTTAGATAGAAACTTATATATGAGGCCGCGGGTTCCTCGGCGCCGTACCGTGACGTGACGTACATTGTCACCGCCGCCCCAGCCTCTCGTGCGAGAACCGCACTTGCGGTGTCAGAGGAGGCGCATGGGCAACGATTATAGCGTTTGATTGCGAGAACGACAAATTACTGGAACGTCGTTCGGATTGGGCGGAATAGAGATAGAGATATAGTTATGAGGACGAACGAGTGAGCCGATTCGTTCGATTAACTCGCGAGTTGGGTTTTATCAAGAAAGGCGTATCTGATGCAGTGCATGTCATCATGAGTCGCGAACGTACCCATACTCGTGGAATTTACGTACAACGCACCGAGTATTCCCATACAACTTTGTTGCTGTTGCCTACTGCACCGTCGATTCCCGGCTTGAGTTCTACGTACCTAGTAAAAGCCGTAGGTGGTGGAACCCCAATGTATCGTATTCTTGGGCATGACTATGGCATGAGTGCTTGGGGAGGGAGGCAACCAACATGCACAGTAGTTCGGAAGGCTCGGGAGGTCTAGTCTAGTCTCCTACTAGGTATGTATACGATGTGTTGGCATGGCTGAGCTTCTCACCAAGTACATGGTTGATGGAGGCGTGGTAGAAACCGGTCCCAATAAGGGGAATGAAATGGCCAAGACAATTGATTCCCAATTGGTCACCGTGTTGAAAGGACTAGAATGCAGCCAGCCGAGGTTTTCGGGATGAAGATAAGTAAGTCAATGCAGGCTGACCGAGTATCCAATCAACGGGTTGGAATCGCGAAACACTGCCTCGAAACAGGAGCTGAAATCCCCCTCATGTCATGTGTTTTTCTGTCGAGTACATAGTAAATGGTGCAACATGAATAACTAGGTAGGTGTTTATCATTGAGGTATCGGAATCCTTTTTTACTGTACGAATTGTTTGATGAGATTGCAACGTGTTTCGAGTAGGTACCGAAAACAAACACCTGGATCAACATTCCAGGCGAGGTCAGGCTGGGATGACAACAAGTCGGCAGTCGGCACTGCTGCTGTATCTAGGTATTTCCCGTATCCACCGAACGGGTAGATGACTTGACGGCCACCACCAATCAGAGGCGGGCATGTCTGCAGGTCCAAATTGGAGTTTGGGTGCTTGGGCTTGGAGGGGGTCCCTGTAGCAGCAATACTAACCACCGCCAGTTCTGCCCTGTATGCCCTGTAACCCGCCCTATAGGCTACAGCATGCCGCATCGGCACTGGCACTGGCACCGCATTAGGAAGGGCAGCCAGTGGCTTGGCAGGCGTGCTGACGCAACATCCCACGGTCCTAGACTGCTTCAGCCCTTGACCCTGCATTGGAGTCGCGGGCTAACGTTAGAGTCCTGGCCAAGTACTTAAAGTTGCCAATTCCGTAGGATGCGACTAGAAGCAGCTGTCGATCTTGAACATCGTGATTCGAGTTTGTTTCTTTGCTTTCTCTTCTTCAACGTCTCTCATTTCCCATTACTATAATTGCCAGTTATACCGCTAATCTACTTCCCCTTCGCCTTTAATTCGATTTCGACTCCGCTTCCGCTTCCGCTTCCGCTTCCGTACCAGCCCAGCCGCGCCGTCGCCTTCGTATCCGGACCCTTCCGGGTTTTGAGGTTCTCGCGACAATGCGCTCCTTATCGGCAGCAGCCCTACTGTCACTTATCCCTTCGGCGCTCGCTGCACCGAGTGAACCCGTAAGCAATGTGGTGGCCCGGGATATAGTACTCCGTGCTGCGCCGGACAGCCCGTCCGGGGACTATGCGCCCGCCACCGTAGACTGTCCGTCGCAGAAGCCGACTATCCGGAGCGCCGCCACACTGTCGCCCCAGGAGGTGGCATGGCTGAGGAAGCGCCGTGCCAACACCATCGACCCCTTGAAGGCCTTCTTCAAGCTGGCCAACATCCCCGACTTCGACGCCGTCGACTACGTCGATTCCCACTCGAGCAACTTCTCCATCGTTCCCAATGTCGGCCTTGCCGTGTCCGGTGGTGGTTATCGCGCCCTGATGAACGGTGCCGGATTCATCGCTGCCGCCGATTCGCGGACCCCGGGCTCCACGAATGCCGGCGGTATCGGAAACCTCCTGCAGGCCTCGACCTACCTCGCCGGTCTGTCTGGCGGTGGCTGGCTCGTTGGTTCCATTTTCGCCAACAATTTCTCTAGCATTACCCAGCTGCGGGACGGCGTATCGGGCTCGGACCTGTGGCAGTTCTCTAACTCCATCTTCTCAGGTCCCAAGGACAGTGGGCTCTCCATCCTTAACACGGCGGAGTACTGGACCGATGTGGCCAAACAGGTTGATGAGAAGCGCGACGCTGGCTATGGTATCTCGATTACTGATTACTGGGGCCGTGCCCTGTCCTATCAGCTCATCAATGCCTTAGATGGTGGACCGAGCTATACTTTCTCATCCATCGCTGATGCGGATGATTTCACCCAGGCCAACACACCGATGCCTATTTTGGTGGCGGATGAGCGCCGTCCTGGTGAGACCATCATCTCGCTAAACTCGACCGTCCTTGAACTCAACCCCTGGGAAGTCGGCAGTTTCGATCCCACCATCTTCGGTTTTGCACCCACCAAGTACGTAGGCTCCAACTTCAGCAACGGCGCTGTTCCGGACGACGGCCATTGCGTCCAAGGCTTTGACCAGTACGGATTCGTGATGGGAACGAGTAGCTCCCTGTTCAACCAGTTTCTGCTTCAGAACATCTCGGGTAGTGACCTACCCGATTTTATCACCGATGCCCTCACATCCGTCCTCCAAACGATCGGGGAAGACGATGATGACGTTGCTGAGTGGAGACCCAATCCCTTCTACAAGTATAATCCGGATACCAACGGGAACGCCGATAGCGAGCTCCTGACACTCATAGACGGCGGAGAGGATCTGCAAAACATTCCCCTGCATCCCCTAATCCAACCCGTTCGTGGTGTCGACGTCATCTTTGCCGTGGACTCCTCGGCCGACACCACCTATAACTTTCCCAACGGAACGGCCCTGCGTGCCTCCTACGACCGCAGTATGGGCGACATCGGAAACGGCACCAAGTTCCCCCGTGTGCCAGACGCCGAGACCTTCATCAACCTGGGGCTAAACCGGAAGCCGACCTTCTTCGGCTGCAACACGTCGGAGTTCACGTCCGGCAGCGACGGGGCGGACGTCAGCATCCCGCCGCTGATCATATACGTGCCGCTGACGCCATACACGGCATACAGCAACGCGTCAACGTTTGACCCGTCGTACTCGGACGAGGAGCGCAACGCCTTCATCCAGAACGGCTTCAACGTCGCCACCATGGGCAACGGCACCGTTGACGCGCAGTGGCCCGCCTGCGCCGCCTGCGCCGTGCTCAGCCGCAGTCTAGAGCGCACCAGCACCACCATCCCCGCGACGTGTCAGACCTGCTTCCAGCGCTACTGCTGGAACGGCACCACCGACTCCACCCCCGTCAGCAGCTACGAGCCCCAGCCCATTCTCGGGCTAACGGCGCTCAGCGCCGCTGCGAATGTGGAGATGGGAGGCCTCGTCTGGGCCGTCGTCGGTGCGGCTAGTTTGGCCCTCGCGTTGTAATCCGCCCAATCTGCGCGATAATGGGATGGAATGGGCGGCAAATGTTGTATACACACACCACTTGTATAGCATCTGCTTTTGACCATGAGATTTGCTACATTGGCGGCGGTTCGAATTTCTTTTGTTCAAAACTCAAGAAATACGTTGAAAACAGAAGGACGGAGTTCATCATGTGATATGACGTCGAACAAAGAAGCGGTATTATTTTTTACCCCTTTATATACCCTCATCTGTATAGAATCCGTGTATAAGGCTTCAAAAATGTTAGCAAGCTCATGTTCGCTACAACTTTTATCATTTTGGCGTTTGTTTGCTTTTGGGTCTTTACTCGATGTTTCTGCCTTGTGTCTTGTTGTTATGATATGACCATGATGATCTTTTACGTCTTCTAGGTTAGAGGGATGTACATAGGTGGTATATATAAGCATTTCCCACATCGGACTAATGAAGAAAGAGAAGGAATTCAAATTTAGATGTCCTGCTTACACTTGCGACGGCTCTTGAATCGAGGCGCAGGAAAGTACCTCCAAGGTTAGTTGATATACTTAAAGCCTGAGGGCAAGGCCCTCAGAGCTCCCTGAGGTATGAAACATAGAGAGCCTATTTACTAGCAGTACATGACCGCTGCGGATCTACAATTATCTATAGCCTTTGTAGTTATATCCCACAGTTCAAACCCGAAAGCACGCGCGATAGTCGAACCGAAACCGTTGGCCCCGGGCCCGTGTTCGGCAGTACCTCCCAAGGTAGTCTCGCGGAGGAGAATGTACGATTCATCTTATACATAGGTGGAAGCTACCAGAAGCTATTGCCAACCAACAAAGAAATCTACGTAATGCTACCTATTTCAGATACTCTCTTCCAAGCTCTGTGTAGGCAATAATAAAAATGTATAAGATTACTTATATAATGTGTGAAGTCCCCGGAAATAGGTTACGCCGCTCCCGTGGCCATAATAGATTGAGCTTCGTATAGCGTGTGTTCTAGATCTCCCAGAGCCCACTTATGCTGGCCTTCTGATAGGTAGTGTTGGAATGTTTCCTGTATTCTGGTACTGGGCACTTGTTGTAATCCACAAGAACATACAATCAGGCCAAAATTTCAGTACCCAACACTACTTGCTAGTGGTGTAATGGTATATGAGTGCCTGGCCAGTTCCGAATGTCCACCTGACTCCGTCATGTTTCTTGGCAACTTGCTCAAGGGCTTTGGTCTAATGGAAGTAAAAACGGTTTGCACGGGATGAGATCAAGCTATTGGTAGCGGGCTGCTGCATAATAGGGCATAGTAGCCATCGTACTGCGGTCAGACAGCCCGAGCTCATAACTAAGGGAAACATATCACTAAGAGATTAGTGGTCGTATAGTACTTGTTCGGATCCCATAGGTCATGCGTATGGCTAGGTGAAGACTATTGTTGTTACGCGAAGGGGCCTAAACAACCTTGATAGGCTAGTTAGTCTTGGACCGTATACGCGTTTTTTTGTCACGCAAGTGATATTGGAACAGTACAGACCAATGACTGGAAAGATAAAAGCCAGTAGTACAAATCCTGCTATGTAAATAGGGGAGACTTCCTTGTGCAATGACAAAGTCATTTCTGGGTACGCTAGCGGTTAGAACTGTAACGTTGAACCTAAGGGTTGTGTCTTGGACCACTTCTTGTCGCGGGAAGGGTTCCATACATCTTCGTGGGCTAGGCCAGTCTATACACTCCGTGTATATTGCATAAGGTGTCATGAGTGATACTATCGTTGAGTCAACCGTGGGGGTAGCTAAAGACGATCGTTGTCGCGTGGAGGGATCTGATCCAACCTTGGCAAGCTAGTCGTTGCTTTGTACATGTGTATTCGTTGTTATCATACGAGTGGTACCTTATCAAGGCTTGTAGACAGCATGTAGTATCTTGCCAAGTAATGAGTAACTGTATACTATCAGAGATGGAGTGCCTCCATATAGACCAGAGCTAATAGGATTCAAACCCGAATTCCTTATATGTGGCTCGTGACCTAGCTGTTACGTTAGAACGATCCTTCATTGGGACAGAGCTGGGATATGCCCTGAACACTTGTTGTTGCGCGAAGAGCTCCAGACATCGTGGTAGCTAAACCAGCCCATCATGATCTCATGTGTGGGGGGATGCATCGACTCTTGATGTTGCGTGAAGGCTCTAGACACCTTCCTAGGCTGGTTCTTGGCAATATACATACACGTCCTTTGTTCCAGGTGACGTATCATAACACGGTGTATTAAGAAGTATATCTTATTTCACGGTATCACGAGAGGTAGCGCGTCAGGTAGTTGGTACCCCTACCTAGGTTAGGTGGTTGTATTCCGAATCTCAGTTATTAGGATCCGAGTTCTCCCAATCAGGTGGGAATGACTGGGGAATCAATGAAATTGAGCCGTAACTCATACGCTCCTGGTTAGTAATAGCCTATTGGTAACCAATCTCCACTCTAATGCTAAAACTTGTGACACAGGGTAATATAGGATGGAAATAACCTTATAGGATATTTATTTGTTAACTTGTCACAGCCCAGGCGCTGTGTGTGGCTTAGGCTTGTGGCTTGTGGCCAGTGAGGCAGGGGGTCTATCTATGCGTGGGCTACAGTATTCCCGTCACTAGCAGGATTTACTGGTTGGTCGCTGTAGTAAATATTTACAGCTGTATAGTCACACTACTTGCCAAGCCATGTTGGATAGGGGGGTAGGTGAGTACCTCCCTCTCCGCCCTTTTCTTCCAACAACAACAACAGCAACAACATCAACAACATCAACAACATCAACAACATCAACAACATCAACAACATCAACAACATCAACAACATCAACAAACACAAACACAACCACAACACCAAACCCAGTCGAACAAGAGAGCCTCCTTGTTACCTCTGCCCATAGTCTTCTATCTTTACACCATCTCCTACTACAATACACTTGATATATCGGACTCACTAGTCACCAACAGCAGTGCAATGCCCATTAAAATTCTCGAGCCTTTCTCGCACCCTCCAACTGCTGAGCCTGATGGTAATAGTAAGCGTGAAATCGAATTCCTTCACCCAGGGTACGGGTATCCACACAACATCCTGTTCATCCTCCCCCGACTTAACTACTCGCCGTTTTGTAGGGGTGTACACTACGGCACCGCCCTTACAGCTTGTCAAATCATAGCCAACAATGCATTTGACGGCTACCTGGCGATAGACCGAGAAGGCCGCGAACGTGTTAACCCCGACCCCGTTCTAAATTTCGACTTTCTGCTTACCAAACCTTACTACTGGTTTTTTGTCGACTCTGCGCCTTAAGATCCAAGTCTAACTCCATACCCTATAGTCCCAAGCTTCCGCGACTGGGTTTTTCTACACGAGATATTCCCCAGTTGGCCTAAACCGTAAAGTATAACAGGTGCTAACGTAACCGGCCTTCGGTGTGCTATTACGTATGTAGAAGGACTAGTTAACTAAGTATATCTTATCCCGGCTGCAGAGCAAGAATAGTTCCAAGTTAACGTTATGTCTCGATACGGAAATTAATATCAGGGTATTAACCAACAACCTAATAAATTAATCCTGCAACATAATCTACATTATGCTTTCGACGGTGACTTATTTACACTTATACCGAAACAGAATTGCTACGTTGTTCATTAATTAAAAATCGATAATAATAGCTCATGGGAGTTCGCAGCAACTTATTACAACCGTCCTAGTGCGCCTTCAAATATTCCACCAACGTTCTTGTTTACCCGGTTTGCCCGTTCTGTTCTAATGCTCGTTAAACCCTTGATAGCCGAGGCTTCACATAATCGATATATTGTCCGCGTCTACTCGGTAAATAACGAAAGGACGTACAAAATAAAATCAGAATAGCTTTCCCCTCAGCAGCTAGCTACCCAGTATAGGGGCGGAGGCACTAAAAGTGTAAGCCCTACTAAGCGGAAGCGAAACAACAAAACGCCGGTTAATAATCAACAAGAGGGCAATAATAATAATGATACGGAAGGATAGTGGTACGAAAAAGATGTTGCGGTATTGTTAGATGAGGGTAGAAGGCGGTCTCAACAGCGGCAATGCGATGATTCGGGCCCTGACAGTGAAGAGTGGTACGGAAATAATGTTACGGTGTTGTTTGAAGAGGGTAGAAGTCGGTCTTGAAAGCGGCGATGCGATGGTTTGTCCGTTAACAGTAATATGGAGGGAGAGGAGCACGAAAAGAATGTTGCGTCTCGAAAGCGGCCGATGATGGCAGGCCCACTTCCACCTCTATTTCATCAATCCAGTCTTGTGCGGGTCTTGAGCGGGAGGCTAGCTACAAGGGCGTAGAAGTACAAGCGCAGGACCTTTTAAAAGGAAATAGAAATACGAATACCATAGATCTAGAACAAGTACTCTAGGTAATGTGGTAGGTATAACGAACAATCTACATAACACCCTTACGGGGACTACCTAGTCATTGTTATTAGAATTCAGCAATTTTAATTAGTTTATATTAAGTGAATGATTATTATATTTTATTATATTATTAAACATTTTATATTTTATATAAATTATTATTTTAATTTTTTAATTTTAATATATTTTTAAAAATAAATATATATATATAAAGTTTATTATAAAATTTATATTAAAAAAAATAATAATAATAATAAATAATAATAATAAAAGCTTTACTATTAATAAAAATTTAAATTATTATATAGAATATACTCGGCTTTAAAACGCTATGACCTATACACAAGTAATCATCGGCGACTAAAACCCCAGTTTAAGTACCATGCTATAACCAGGTACCTGCTCAAAGTGTTCGCGAGTCGAAACCCGAGCGGAGCCTACTTCAAAGAAAACAATGGGAAGTCTGAAACAGGAAATGGAGTAGGGTACCGATATGCAGGTTGATATGCAGGTCGGTAGGCGGAGAGTGGCATGGATTGGATGGTTGGCGGGTATGGACATGCGGATAAGGGAACTTCCAAGGAAGTTCCTTTTTATTTTCTTTTTCTGTTGATCCCTCAAGCCGGGGTTAGAGCAGGTGAGGCGGATAAGTACACTTACCTAAACTCGGGCAGAGATGGAGAGGCGAGGCAATCCGTTCCGTATTCGCGGTATTCGTGGGTTATGCACGTCAGATCGGTCGTATCTGTCCATCTGTTTGTCTGTACTACCCCGATAGATATGCACTTCCTGCATGTGGTATGATTTAAGGAGGCTGGGTTAATGCCAGGTGTTTGGCCAAGTCAAACCGTTTCCATTGTTAATTGTTTGTGGGTGAGGTGAAATGACCGAAAGGGAGATAAATAGGGAATAAAGGACGGAAGACAGAAAACAAAACGAAGGGACAAGAGAAATAGAAAGACAGGTTATCGAGTTAGGACATGGACACTGACGCTGATCTCGATTCCTGATTCTTGGCCTTGAATAATAAATGCCTGCCGGCTTATCTCGAGGAAGTTTTTCGGGATTCACACCTACCTTCCTTCCGGGCCCATACCTAGGTAGATGGGGAGGCAGACCGTAACGTCGGCCTAGGCCTTTCACCTATAGGATAGATACGGAATAGATGCGTGGTTGGCCGCTAGGTTATATGCCGTTAGGCGAGAACAATACATACAGATATCCATACATGTAAGCACGTCAGCAATGATTTGTTCGTGCATACACACATACATACATCGACACATCAGTACGTAGCAATATCATCAATGACACCACGAGTAAGACTATACTACCCCAATTTGTTGCTATGGAATACATGACACACCAATGTATGCAGAGCATGCATACATACATGCATGAAGAATGACCTACGTACGTACGCACCCCCGTACACGTTAATAATAGGATAATAATTAGGTACTAGTAAAATTTCGAGGTGAGAACGGCGGTTACCGACCAACCGACCGACTGGTTGGTCGGCTCGGTCGGCCGGTGAGAAATGATCCCCCCGAGTTACGTTGTGGCTACGGTTATACGGGGCTGTGTTTGTTGTTGCAAGGTTTTTTGTTTTCGTGAAAAAATCTGCCTCTTCCCCCCTTTCTTCTCCATCGGCTTTAAGTCCGCAGTTACTGGGATTTGTTTTTCGTTCGTCGGCTGGCTCGGAGCGAAAACCGCAACTCGCCTAAACGCCAGGAAGGACTTTGCGAGTTCATGTTGGAGCTCGGTGCATGCGAGGAAACTCGAAGCTGTGGTTTGGCCGGTTCGCTGCAAGCTGCGGGCTGTGTGGACTGTGGGTTGCGGGCTGTTTTATTTTGTTATAGGGGGGAGGGGAGTGGGAATAAAGCTTTTTTCTATAAGAGATCTGTAAGTTAGGTAGTATCGGAGAAGAAAACCAACAAGCATATGCTGCCATGTGTCGAGCAATAAACAATAATACCAACAATGAACGACGTTATCCGCCCATCCCCCTTTCCCATTGAAAAAGCCAAGTACCGGAATAAACGAGTAGAGACCGCAGAGGGTAAAAGATGCAATGAAAGTTGTCCATTATAAAGCGAGTCGTAAAGACATTCTAGCGCAGCACGGATATCGCATCGCAGTCGGGGGAGAAAGAATTACAACATGACCATCCTATCCCTTCACTCCTTGCATTTGGCTCGGCGATAAGAAACTCGAGTATATAATAGTAGGTAGTAAGATCGCAGCGTCATGAGAGAATATAGGGTGAGGTATTCCTTTTTTCCGAAGAACCTTTCTGGGAGGGAAGAAAAATAATAGCAATCAGACGACGTAGTAGGGGCAGCAAGTTCTGGTACCACAGTCGTTCATCTAAACGTATAGGGACCATCGACTTTCACGTCCCGAATGCCTTCGGGCATCATCCGAAACCACTCGGTCCAGTTCTCGAGGCTGAGTGACTCGTCCGTTAGCCGGATCGACAGCGTCACCTGCGGGCCCGGGTGTGCGTTGTCGGTGGGACTCGGGTGCGGTTTCGGGAGCTGTAGCGGTAGTGGTGATAACGTAATAGAAGGTAGTCGGGCATTGCCCGAGGTTTGCATGTGCAGGGGGGCTGGGAAGACCGTCGCCGCCCCCTTTTCCGGGTACCTGTCGAGGATAAGTTTCGGGAAGAGGGAAAGCAGTTTCGAATGTAGCTCAGCTGCCGATAGTACGTTGGGGAAACGCTGGATAGCCCGTGATCGAAGCTGCTCTGTTAGTGCCCTGGTGAAGATGCCGCGCTCGAGAAGGTGGTAGTAGTCCTCGGGTGCCGAAGCTGCTATCAGTTCCAGGACGCCTCTTCGACGGACCATTTTTGTTGCGGGATAATAGGTCGAGTCCATGATGATTAGCGTGTCCGAATTAGCTTCTTCCAGGATGTGCTGGATTCCATTCCACCGTATGGTTCCGGCCTTCTCACGGTTCCGCGAACTGACCTATAGTCAATAACCAATCCTGGGCTGTTTAACAGAGGGACTCCTCACCTCGATAGAACCATCTCCCTATTGTCGTCGAGGTAGCTATATCCGTTGTAGTATACGATCTTCAAGGTATCTCTCGTATCGCTCTTGTCGATGAACTCGTTGATAATCCTGGATAGCCACCTCCAAGGGTTAGAGTAACCGTCCCGTGCAGCTGAAGGAATTTTGACGATCTCATGCACGTAGTGATAGCACTTTTGAAGCACATCGGCCAGTTCCTCCACAGCACCCGCTATGTTTGATTCATGCTCGTCCTGCCAATAAATAAGGAGCGCGTAGACGTTAGAATACCGACTCCTATACGGCGTAGAGAGGATCTTGGAGGCAATGCTTTCAAGGTCGTGCTTGACCGACCCGACGTGCGGTATCGGATATGGCGGCTGAGACGCCGCAAGAGGGCTGGGTATGGATAAATGTCTGTCTATCCTGGGTCCAGAAGGAAGAGGGGTCCTATTAATGCGAGTCTCGTTGGGAGACCCTCGACCTGGGGTGATCTGTGGATTAGGGGGAACAGGGGTCGGATCGACGTCCATTTCCTGCGAGTTTTGAGCATAAGGGGGAGGGGGTGGCCTCATCTGGCTCGGCGCCGGACTTATGGGCCGCCCGGCAAGAGTTGCGAGCTCCTGAAGCGGACTCGAAGAGCGGTACTTTTGTACGGCCTCTTCCCAAGACATGTTGTGATGATTCGGATGGCACTTCGACGCGGGATCATGTAAGTTGCATGCTTCACACGGTACAGACGATTCATCCGTGACGGACAATCTAAATACTTACAGCGACTCGGCGTCTACGACAATCGGGACAGGCGCCGAGCTTGCGGATCAGGGCAGCCTTTTCCCTCTGCGCCGCGGAGAGAGGACCAGTCCGTCGACGGCTTGCTCGACGATTACTCGAGATCTCGGAGCCATCCTTGACGGAAAAGATGGACTGGGACGACTCGACACTGTAGGCTGTAGTGGATGTGTCAGTCGATGTAGCCGTAACGACTGTCGTGTCGGAAGCATTGGTCGAAGTACTGGAAGCCGTATCTTTCCTCATGGGCGGCGAAGACTGACTGACAGAAAAATCCGAGTGATTCTCGATCTTCAAGGGCTCAGGTGGTCCAAGGTGGGCGGCGTGTGCCAGGCGAGGCTGCTGGGGAGTCTCGTAGACATGTTGAGATCTATCATCCGTCTTGGTGCTTTTGGGGAACGACTCTGCCAAGGACGGTGCGGGATGCATATCGTTAGGCACTCCTCGTCACAGCGTGTAATAGCTACCTCATACTGAAAGACTGGCGGCCACGTTGTTGCTCGCTCGGTAGTTCCGCAGAGACTAGACTCGAGTTGTCGAATGAGGCCCAACGCTGACGGCAGTGTGCTGGAGTTGGGCTGTCATACGACAACAACAATAAACACACGCGCGGAAGGTGTATAGTGCGTAGATGGCGCGATTTGACAGACGAGTAGCCTTAGACGGCCAAGAATCGAATAGGAAAAGAGTGGACGTGTCGTTGGGCAGAAGCAGCTACCTGAAGTTGGTAGGTAAGCTAAGTCCGCAAGGTAGTGCTCTACACGGCGTGAAGGCTATCGCGGGTGTGCAGAAGCGGGTAGAGCACTATCCCCTGCCATGGTCCAGCTAAGGTAGTATGTATGTGGTATGTGGTATGTAATATGTAGGTACGTATGTGATCCTCGCGTGTTTACCTGATGTCTGTTCCAGAAGGGCGAGGGTGATATGCAGGTATATATAACTTACATCTACGGGGACCCGTCTTAAATTGTGATACAGATGGCTTATAGGCCTCGACACAAGGTTGCACGAGAAAACCTGGAGCTGCTGTGTTCTAAATAGGTAGACACTACCGTAATAAGGTAGTATAAGGTAGTATGAGGGTATTATTACGAAGGCTCGGGTACTATTCGACTCACGGAATAGGTTGGGACGAGTGTGGATAGAGATAGTTCAAGACTCCACGGAGCAATGTGGGTAGGCGGTTTGCACAGAGCAGAGCAGAAGGGTCTCGCCATTATTATGATTCAACAACGTCAGGGGTTCGTCAGTTTCGCTCGTCTCTCTCCATGTTCGTCCAGCATCAACCACTGCCGCTCCCACCACCAATGCCACGACTTGGCGACTGACCAACCGACTAACTACCTATCTCGTCACTTGGGTTATATATCGTCCCTGTACCTACCTGGGCACGCACGGGGGATACATCAGGAAGTTGGATCCTGCGAGTCAGAGTAGTTGTCTTGGACCTCATGTACCTCGCGAGTGGATATGTTTCGAACATGGTATAGCAATCTGTGCTTGGTCACGCCGTGCCGCCATGTGGTGAGGCAGGCAGGTATGTAAGTAGGTAAGTTGGAATGGCCATGGTCTGGTCTGGTCTGGTCTGGTCAGGTCAGGTCAGGTCAGGTCAAGGGCCGGGCAGGGCAGGGCAGGGCAGGGCAGGGCAGGGCAGGGCAGGGCAGAGCAGAGTAGGACGCATCGCATCGCAGCGCATCGCATCGCAGCGCAGCGCAGTGCAGGATAAGACGCTGAAACGGGCAGAGCTGAGAAGAGCGCGAGCCGGAGATCGCGAAGCGCTGCACGGGGACTTGGTGTAATTACAGTACTCAATTGCCTATCACGGAACAGCACAACCTGACGTCCCTCCCTCTTCCTCCTCCCTCCTCTCTCCTCCCTCCTCCCTCCTCCCCCCTCCCTCTTAACCCTCCTTGCAAGTTTCTGCTGTACTTACGGTCAGTTAATCAGTTAATAACAGGACAGGCCTGCGCAGGGCGGGTCCCCGATCTGAGACCCGACCCGCTTCCCAGATCACACCCCTATTTAGTATTTAGCACTGGACTGGCATCCTGTACCGCGATGATATGCTTTTATTATTAGTAGGTAGCACGTAACGGGTTGGGCCATCACATCCTTCTAACACTATCAATCTCATCGCCGCGACATTGTGATGTTCTTCCCCACGGAAACCCAGACTTGGCGCAATCCGGATGCAACTACGAAATGCAGCGTGGAAGCTCGTACACCACTCTTGGGGACTTGGCATCGTGACTTGAGATAGCTATTTTGATGCACGTCCCAAGGTGGCCCGAGTGTATACCTTTCCGGGTTATAAGTGGCAGGTAGTTGCTCGAGCTGTTCGTATCTGGCATTTCACACAGGCTCTCTAACCAACTCTATACCATATGCCAGTCTGGCAGCCAGGGATCTGCCTTTCGGATGAAAGACGGGAAAGTCGATCTTAACTTCGACTGATATTATACCATGCACTTCGGCATGCTCTCCTCATACCGGCGACGAGACCGAGAAATTATCGGGTTTTTTTTTTTTGCATACACTACTTACACTAGACATCTGGATGACTGATTCCTTAATTTTTCTCAGGCTACGGCGGATGTTACCTAACAACCCAGGTATACACGTACATCCAATGCTGCCTCAGCGAAACACGAACGAGCCGCAAATTACCAATCAGGGCCATCGCCCGGCATAATCAATCATGCAGATTGGCCGGCCATGGAGCCCACTCTACAGTACAGCGATACGCTTCTCCTTCTGGCCTGCACGCTCTCCCGCCGGCCATTTTCAGGTTGCATCTACCTCAGAGGGGGGTAAGGGACGAATGACGAAAATAAAACGGTCAGAGGAACAGTGAGGCGACGGAAACGCGGGGGGACCGACGCACGCGAGCGTTTACTACGCCATATATGCAGCCATCTACAGCAAGCTGCCCCTAGCTGCCCCTAGCTGCCCCGGGGAATGGGATAGACCCTCTCCTGCTTTTTGCTTTTTCCCGTGTTTCTTTCTTTTCCACTGTTTTCTTGCTGTGCCATCAGCCGGCACCATTATTCGGCCAATAGGGTCGCGTTGAATTTTCTGCATTTGTATTCGTCGATTCATTCGGGCGAGGGGCACACGAGTACCTAACCGTGGTAGGGGGGGTACCGGGGAGATTGTCACTTTTACCAAGTCCCAAGAGCCACAACGCACGACCACTCGAGACAAGCCCAACCACGGCAGCCGATGGTACGCTAGGTATCTATCTGATCAGACTTTTTCCTTCAGGTCAGCCCCGACGTGACTAATTCGCTCAAGTGGTTGCTGGCCTGATGCAGACTGCCAGTCATCTCCGTCATCTGATTATACCAGGTTGACCTCTTGAGGCTTGATCGTCAGTAGACCCCGAACTGGGTTTTGGTTGGTAACGGACGCGCTGCTTGTTTCTGCTGCACGGTCTGCTACCCGCGTTCACCTGACATCTCCGGCGGAACGGTGCCGAGACAGCCTCCCTTGAAAAAAATTTGCCGCGCTGCTGCTTTACCTTGTACCCTACGCCGTTCGTCTTATCATTCGCTTGATACTTCCTCGGTGAGGTATAAAAAAAAGGTAGGTAACATGGGGAATCTTCAAGTATACTATTTGCACATGTCATTGGGTTCTTCGGTCAGATACGGGGGTAATAATCCCGGTACTCTCCAATTCGTACCCATTTTTATTTATTTAATTTTTTTTCTTCCTTTTGACCCCTCTCTCATTTCAACAAATATCCATCCCTTCTATCATCTTATTAACTTCTAATACTGCCTTTGTTACGTATTCTTATAGTCCCCTCTTACCCTATTGCACTTATCGCAACCCTTCCCGCACTCACTTACACGAGTTGCTCACGGTACGGTATATTTTTCCGTCCGCCGTCCCCCCTTCCCCTCCAAACCCAGGCGGGGATGGCCGGGCTTGGGTTAGTGTAGATTTGCCGAAATGAAACAGCCCATGAGAGGGCGCAACGTAGCGTGCAGCTGAGAGACGAGTCCATACAAATCGGTCACCAGTGGCCAGTTTTGCTTCTGGGGCGACCCCTGCTTGCGACCAATCCCGCTGCTTCTGGAAGGTCGGTCGAAGATGAGTGGACGCGGCAACGCCTCGGCAGCCCTTCACCGAGCACCCGAGCCGCCGTCGTGCTGCCGCATCGCGGAAACGGTAGGTAGCTAGGAGGTAAAATGCTCCCTCACCCCTCGTTCCTATTAGTTGGTATGGTATTACACACCACACCTCATATCATTAGGTACGATACTACCCTCCCATCCCGCGAAAACCTGTTCCCGTCAGCCCTGTTCAGCGGTAGGAAAATCTCCCTCTCTTTTCGTCCGATGGAGGGGGAGGGGGGCGGACGGACGATCGATCTCAGTCGCCCACGCATACCGCACGGCCTATATAGATAGCCGATGAGGGGGTGGAGGGAGGGGAAAGAGGAATAGAATAGCAATAAACCTGGCAAACACGGTAAGTCTGTTACCCACGCGAAGCACGCAAAGTAGAGCGAAATACTTCGGTAGTATAGAAGACACCGAAGTTCCTTTTCGCGCATGGGTATCCTAGTTTTGATGTCGTTCCCCTGAAAACTTGCTTTTTATACATAGCTAATATACTAGTATACATGAATGCATATGCAATAGCCTACCTTTCTTCCTGAGGCCGCAACTGATTAATCTCCGTCTTTGGTCTATCTAACATACTCTAACATACATAGTACACTGGACGACTTGCCCCCACAGCGGGCCGACAACCCACTACCAGAACAGGTCGAGGATCTTGGAGGGGCTAAGATTCATGTATTATCAATCTCATGAGGGATAATTCATCCCTATACAAGCGTTTCTCGTATAGCCTCGCTGAGATCAATATGCAGTTAGTAAACCCTACGATCCACGTCTAACTCCACCGCCGTTACCAGTTACCAATACAGGCAAGATACGAGTACAGGGTGCAGCCCAAGGTAAGGCCCGTAGCTTGTTATCGTTACGACTCCGGCCTGCCAGTCAGCCCGAGGAGCCTGGGACACTGAGATCTTCGTCAGATTTATAGGAGCGCAGCACAGCAATAATCGAATTCGAACAAAAAGCGGCCGACGGTAGCCCCGAGGCTTGCATTAGGTTACCACAGCCTGTTATTATATCATGATGCATCTTTTTTCCCCCGAGCTAGAGCGTATTTCAGTGAACGAAATTCCAATGTTAGAAACCGAGCTCGGTCAAGGAAGCTACATATTGATGCGACCTATGCACATACATACGACATACATGTAGATAACACATGCATAGGCACAAAACTCTTGCCTTCGGTGTGAGGCTCGTGTGACCTTACCGGTGCGGTCTGTTGACGAACGAACAACTATAGATACCGTACTCGCTCCCCGGCTAAGTATGTACGTACGTATATATGTAAATATGTCTGTACGATCCGCTTACGTCAAAATTCCCGGGTATTTACCCGGTATCTGTTTTCACCTGTTCATCTAGCCATGTCGAATGTTACACATACTCAACCAACCTCACTTCATAGACGTCATGGTAAGCTCCTTTAGTAGTATTTTTCCAACTTGATTACAATGTCAAAGTCATACCCAGGTAACGCATAGCCCGGCTTGCCGGGTTCGGTGCTAAGCGACTCCAATTGCACTTTCATGTAACGTTCACAGCTTCTCTAGGTCAGTGTCATCATGGGGTATAGACTCACATGCACGATAAGACTTATATCAAGTGTAGTAGAAACGCCTAACACTGCTATCAGCTGTGAAATGAATCCCACCTAGAAAAAAACAAGGGTACGAAGCGAATAAGTTCACCGACACGAAGTATGTTAAGAGCAGCAATAGTATAAAACGTTCCACGTTTAAAGAGGATCCAAAATGTACGTCGACCCTATTCGCTGGCCTGCATCTCGTGTTTTTTGCTTGAAACGTGGCAAACGTCTGATCAGCCACCTCCAAGTCATTTTGTGCATCCCGGGCTCAACAACGTGCATCAACCAAGGTCTTGAATATCAATATTAGATACCAAAACCCCTGGGCGATGCTATGTCGCCTAATACTTCCACCTATGTAGGTTATTGATACGTTAAACTTTGATATACTGACTGCTTGTGGACAATCTGTCTTCGTTCCTAAAGAGTTCAAACTATTAAAATTAAACTGCCACCGCAGAAAGGGTAGGCATGAATGAAGGAAACATCTGATCGAGTTCCCATTCGTCAGCTCTCTTCCCATCCTAAAAGAGGTAGGCCAATTTTGTAACCTCGGAAGTGCTTTCAAAATCCACCATCGTACTCCCTTGACCACCTGCATGATGACAAGTTATCCATATCGTAGGCGGCCCTTCATCTTGGTCATCATAAGGGGTATCTGGTAGTTCAAACTCGATGCGGCCTTGGTGTGACTCGAACCATGGAGAAAGATGACGACAATCAGAAAAAGAGACTAAATACATCTCCTCAAAGAAGACATATTTCCTCTTTATAACTGACGCTAGCAAAGCTAACCTATCTTCACGCGAGCCTGCCTCTTCTACTAGGAGCCAAAACTCTATACCTTGTGAAATCTGTTCGTGTCAGCAAAACTGAGGCTATTGTGAATGTGACGATAATGTAGCACCTACCCAAATATCGATCCATCTGGGCCTCATATCACTACGGGCAAGAGGATCTTCGTCAGAAAGACCTATGTCGCGTGGCTGTAGGCCATTGGCCCCTGCTCGATATGTTAACAGATATTCTTCTGGATTATTACATGGTATCGAAGGGGCAAAGAAGCTTACCGCACGCTACAAAGCATCGCTCCATGTAACGATAAATACACGCCATCTGCCCTAGCTCCCATGGTGGGTGAAGAAAGAGAAAGAAACACGACCGAGAATGCGAAAACCTTTGGCCCGGCATACCATCGCCCCTGCAGAGCTTGAAAAATAGTTCAAGGCGGTAGAATGCGCGGTGAAGGCGAAGCCATTCCGTCCTAGTCAGCCAGCTGGGTTCGTTTTCCGCCTTTGCGCGCATGATTCCTTCCCACGCCTCCAATATGTATTTTCTTGCAATTTGACCAATCACGTCGTTGATACGTACCATCTGTATCAGGTCTTTTATCGGTATAGGATTCGTGGTGTTGGGTACCTTGAGGCGATCGGTGAAACGCGTCGGGTTCTCAAAAACGTCCCAATATAGATCTTTAACCGTGTCTATATCGCTAGGGGTGTACGTTGTATGCGAGGCTTCAATGTTGGCTATGGCTAGTGGAAGAAGCTGTGGGTGGATATGTCGTGGGATTAATGCCTCGGCAATGCCTGGATATGAATTAAATGCATTCTTGAAGCATTTGTGAGCAAGCAGTGCATGCGAAAGGTCATAGATGTTATTGACTTGTTTTAGCACGTCCACGAGTACCGTATTCGGCAGCTGGGTGATCGAGAGTGGCATTTCGATGTATTTGCACGATACGGAATGAACTGGATAAAATGTTGGTTTATTCTTGGGGGTGGTGATATTTGGGACGATGCTGTCGGGAAGACGTTATCCCTCAACGAACAATGTTGACAGTTGCTGCACAAGAACTAGTACAGCAATGGCCACCTGCCTAAGAATTGTTGTGCAAGTTGGGCCTGCTTGAAGGTTGTCTCTAAATAGACGTATCAAGCTTCCCTCCTGCTTCATTTAATAGATCGAATCCACCTACCGACCTATGGAAGGCTGGCACTTCCTCGGCCCCATTGAGCTCGACGATTCCGTAAACAACCACTTTCCTAGCCCGTCCTCAATACTTTCTAGCTTCACATGTCTACATAGCTGTAGGATATATGGTCAACGATATATGTTCAACGAGGGCTTGGAAGGATATTCGAAATGTAAAGAATCTAGGGCGTCAAGGGGGCAGAAGGTCTTGTCTCCCTATTCGGCCAGATGGGAGATTTACAGACTATATGTCTGAATGGCCTCGGTTGTAATTTCCTCCTTCGATTCGTCTTGCCTTCCCGCTCTTGTATAGCTGTCTTAAACAATAGGCAACGCGAAGACTGCGTCAGGAGTCAGATGGCTATTCATTATGACTATTTCTGGACGCTCTACCCGTCTAAATCTATCGTTTTGGCCGTGAATTTTGGGAAAATTCCGCGCCTTCCAAGTCGAGCGCGGCGATTATGATGAGGGCAGGGCATACAAGGTAACCCTCACAGCTTCAAGGTGTTTGTATAGATGGTAACAGTAGCGAGCACAGGCATTGCTTGTTGAGAGCTTATTGAGAGCGGAAATACCTAATACAGACATGGTTCGTCAATGTTAAACTGTGACTCTTTTCTTCCTCCTTTTTCCATGAACCCGAGAAACCAAGCACGCAGCCGCAGACGTACACAGAAAGCATAATGAGAACCTCTTCATCCGCTATCATCATTACCGGCAACTCCTACCTCCTCCATCTCGCTCCACTGCCTCTACTGAGGCACAACAACCTCCCCCTCAAACCCAGCGCTCCTTGCCATGACCCGTGCAGCAGCAATAACGAGTCCCTTCCAGACCTCCCAATCCCCCTTTCCATCAGCGTCGTCCCGCGGCGCATACACCAGCACGTACCCCCAGGGCAAGATGCCCGCGACGCCAGACATCTTATGCCGCTCGCCCCACCCGCGCCGCACGACCTCGGCCGCGTCCACCAGGCTAAGGAACATGTGCGCGCTGCCCTCGGGGTGCACGTGGGCGACCTCGCCGCGCGCCCGGGGCGGGAACCACCTCGCGCTCTCCGGGTCCGCCTTCCCCGGGACGAGCCACAGCGCGTCGAACTTGGGCGACTCCAGCGCGCTGGGCCGCATGGCGAAGAGCGCCGGGTTCGCGGCTGCGACGGCGCCGAGATAGGCGTCCTGCGCCGCGAGAACGCCGGGACTCGCGGCCCGGCTTGTCTGGCGCTGCGGAAACACGGTCGTCGGGACCCTGGGACGCGCCCCGCCGCTGTGCGTCGGGAGCGAGAATCCCGCTGGAAAGAACGATTCGCGGTTCGGGGCGCCGTATATCTCTTCGTCGCGCGCCGAGAGGACGATGGCGCTGCCCCCTTTGGTGGTGGTGTGCTTCTCGTACGGCGCCGGCACGGCCCGGTGGTCCCGGCGCGCGACGACGTGCGCCAACACGTTTTGGAGCCACCCCCGCACGTTCCGCGGCACCCCGCCCTCGCCGAGCGCGTGCCATTCTAGGTAGCAGTGTCTGCTGTATGCGAGCAGCGCGAAGAGCGCTGCTGCTGCTGCTGCTGTTGTCGTGTAGATTACCCGCTGCTGCTCTGGTCGTGATAGCGCCTGGGCTCTGCTGAGGAGGGCGTCCATTTTGACGGGGGTTGAGGGCTTGGGATGGGGAATGAGATTAACAGACGAGGGGAGAGCTGATATATATAGATGGGCGATGAAGCGAGGGTTTGAATATTTGGTAGACGGGTGTGATGCGTAAATAGGGAGATGATGTATCGATCACCGTCTTGTTTTACTTTTCTTTCTTTTTATACCGATTATATGTTGTTATACGTCAACTATAACGTGGCCCTACCAGCGTCGAGGCGATCCTCCGCTCCGACCCGATCTAACCCGACCGTATATAACCAATCTACTCGGCGAAAGGAAGTCGGCCAGAGGTTTATCTTTGGTATCGCAATGACCCGTTGTACGATGCCGGCGATCAATCGGCCGACCGCCCAGCTCGTCTAATCTCGTATTATTGAGATCTTGCTCGATTAGATACTTAGAAATATTGAAGAGCAAAACGCGGATAGGAATGAAGACTCGGCTTTCGGATAGGTGTATGGCGAAAAAGCAACGTTTATTGAATGCTGAGATGGTTTGTGGCGTTACATACACTCCCCGAGCGCAAAGGGCGGGAAGCGTCGGAGTTCACTGTTCAGCATTTACTCCGCCCTAATCCTCAACCCCCGGTAACTATGTCCGGTTAGCATTCCAATCTACTTCGTATACGTATGTGAATTATCGCGACCGTCGTTGCCAGCTCAAAGTAAGCAAGTAGCACTTTGCACAATCTCACGCTGTCAAATGCCTTCAAAAATATCAAATGATTCCCCTTGAGCGTGGACCTCCCGTCAAAACGCCATGTTCATTCCAAGCTAGTATATACATGTATCTGCATTAACCCTCTTCCTGGGGTGGCGAATCTAACCGACAGGCCTATCCTGGACTCGTAGATCACGTGGAAAACCTGGCTCCTTACATAAATCTAGCGTTTTCCTGTACCGTATTGTATGGCAGCACGAAATGCCTCGACAATACGCGTTTAACAGACCAAAAGCATTACATTAGGTATCATTTCGAAAGCCTTCCATGTAGATTATAGTCGTTTCGGGGCTAGGCCGAGCTGCGCATTCCCACCATGAAACACGACGAATTGCGACTTTAGAAACACATCGCCATATATCGCAAAGGGAAACCCAGCTGGAATCGCCTGAATACCTCCGAAACATGTGGTGGCATCGGCGAAAGTGTTGCCATCTACGGGGGCGAAATTTATCAATTCTCCGGGGATCACGGCTTGATAAGGCCCGATCACAGCCGTGTAGCTCGGTAGGGTTGTTGAGCAAGGAAACACGTAACCTCCGGCGGTTTGCGCGGCGTTCACGGCGCCCGGAACTTGTGCATAGTATGCAGCAGCAATATTGTCAGGCACCAGCATAAGCGTAGTGCCCGTATCGGCAATCGCTTCGTGGGTTGATGCTATCATGGTATTCGAGTCGCCCACCTTGAACCCTTGCGACGTGAACTGCCAGAAACCTGCGCTTGTATTGACAGATGTGTAGGTGATCTGGCCAGTGAATTCGGTGGTGTCAATAAACCCGAAATTGTAGTTTCCAGCTGCATACCGTTAGCAATCTAGACGGCTCTATCACTCGTTGAGATAACATTACGCTCGGCTGCCCTTAAATTCGCCGTAAACAACGGAGAGGCGAGATTTCGCATCGCATTGTCAAAGAATGTGGATTGTTGGTTCGGCTTCACTGTGTTCAGAACACTGAAAGCAAGGCCGACAAGTCCATCGGTATCTGGGCGCTGGGTGAAGGCAAGGGAGACGTTGGTAGCGGACTCGACAGCTTGGTTCTCCACCGTGATCCCCCCAATGGACACAGTATCAAGATAAACGTTGCCTCTAGAGCTGCTGCCGTCGCCATAACTAATGTCCCACGACGCTCCGGACAGCAGCTTCGCGGTCGAGCTTTGTTGGATATTGTATATAGTCTGACCACCGACTTGATTTCTCGGTGTCTCGCTACTGAATACCCAAAGATCGGAAGATCCCGTATCGAAATCAAGATTCAGGGTCTGAGGAGGTGTTCCGATCTGTACAGGAGACAGGTATTCCGAGTCAAACATTTGAGGTGTAGCAGCGACCTCTCCTGCAAATCTAGTAAGTAAACGTCACGACTCCGATGCTGCGTCTAAACATCTCCTCACCCGGTGGACTCGCAGATGTGTTCTTCCCAGCACCAGGCTGCTGTATGAGACCCAACTCTTCCAGTAATTGCTCTATATAGGAGAGCAGGTCGTCTGGCACGGCGGCGCCATATTTGGTATATGCCTTTGCCATGGCCATTGCTCCTCTGCCTTTTCGAGCGCCGGAGAATTTCTGATTAGGGACTTGGTTGAGCTTAAACGTCATTCCACCGAGTGTCGAGACTTCGAACAGAGGGCCGAGTACTCCCCTCTTCTCCGTCGGTGCAGCCGAGACGAGGTTCCGGGTGAAGGAGAACGAAGCCGCAACGACGGCGCCATGGTGAAATCTCATGGCGGTGAAGTGACTACCAGATTAATAAGAGAAAATGCAGTGCAAGCATGAAGAAACGACAATCCAGTGTCCCAATATGAAGATATATGATACACGACGCTATCCCAGACGCAACGTCTTATAAAGGTGAAGCCCACGTATAAAACACACTCGCTGCCGACGTAGTTCGTTGGGGGCTGGCCGGTAAAGTGAAGTCCGGGCACGAAAGAACGACCTGAATGGAAACTTGATTGGCTACGGGACGAGAGAGGTGGAAGTACAAGGGGGAAGGGTAGGTAAAGAGAGTGGTTGGACGAGGTGGTCAGCGGCCTGGCGGCCGAGGGACGAGCCTTTACATATTGCATCCGGTTTCACGAATATCCAGTCCACGAACATCCGAGCCTCAATGGGTCGGTCAGGGGACGGGAGAGGCTGCGCACCGCTGAAGCGGCTCGGCGGTAAAAATACATGAGGTACCTAAGGTGGTAGGTGGAAGCTGGGAGCTGGGGTAGGTGGTGGTGGTGGTGGTGGTGGTGCCCACAGCAGTTAGCAGCAGCAGCAGCATTTTCTTAAAGGGGGTTGTTGCCGATTGCGTTTGGGAGCACCGACGGAAGGTTCATGCTGAAGGTAGATCATTAATGCACTTGCTGTCAGGCTGGAGATGTCCAGACAAAATGTAGGTATGTGTCGATGATACCTGCAACCGTGTCCTCGGGCTTTGTATTACCTAGTAGCAATTGGATAGATAGCTACTGTACCTCTCACACGTAAGTCGTAAGTCATCGCATCTTGCCTGGCAGCAAGCATGTCAGCCGGCTCAGCTTGTTGCAGGACGGAAGAGATGCGACCCTGTCGGATCTGACTAGCATGCAGGCGTCAAAGAGGGCTGCAGGCTGCAGGGGGTCGGTCCAAACTAAGCGCTGCGTGACAACAGCTAAGCAGACAGCAAACTGAGAATAGATAGTGGTCGTTCTTGTCCAGTAGATCATGTGAACATGTTGCTCATAAATCCAATGCAAGTAGTAGGGAAGTCTCATACAATAGGGCGTGTTGCTTGATTTGGCCAAGTTCATGCTGGTTGGTCCCTTGAGATGCAACACGGGTTACCGTGAAACCCGTTCTGGCGGGCTACCAGTTTCAGCTGATGATGAACCGCATACAGCATCATATAATCCCGACCTTCCGCCACCCCTGGTCGGATTGTAGCAGTCGGGCTAAACAGGTACTTAGCTAGGTAGCTAAGTAGACACAATGACAAGCCTACCTATAAGAGAGAGTTCGGCATACAGCTCTAGCCCCCCTAAAACGTCCCGAGGGCATGCAACCGTCAGGCTGAGAAATGTTCAGTGACTACGGTATACACCACCGTTACTTCACGGACAACCCACGCCGCTAAAATCCATGCATTCGCGAGTTCGGGGAAACGCTTCTTATTACATACTGTACCTCCACGCTACTGTTGAGAGATACAAACAAACACTCTATCCCTATTTTCCCGTATCCTCCAGCCTTAGTATTGGCCCATCCTGGAGCCAAACGTGTAGGTTGAACAAAAATAAAAGAGAGAATGAATGTGTCGCGCCACCAAGTGCCGTGGATCGGTGCAGACCATCTATTTCACTCGATGCCAAACTCCATTTCCTGCCGCCAGAACGCCGTTCCATGCGATGCAATTGTGTCGCCATGTCCTTAAACCAGATACTCCCTAGGAATGTTGGTGCGAGGTGTGGTCATGTTCGTGGTTGTGAGCCGTCGAATGACTAGATCGACGACTGGAACCAGCCTTGGATGCTGCCTGGGATGCTACCGTGCAGCAACCCTGATCCACGCAATCATCCACGCAGTTCAGCAAGCATCCATCACTTGGCTCGAGCTTGCTTGGGTACTGCAACGGTGATTGCTGTCCGTCCGTCGATACCGACCCTTCCTCCAGGTGGTTGCAGTTTTGGTCCAGACAGAATTCAGGTTGAATGGTCGCACTATGAATGCCATATGCATGAAGACATTTCCGTGCCTGCTTCGCCAGCTTCATGTACTTCGCTCCGCCCTCATCCGTAATAGGAAAGGCAATCTGAACATGCAACGAAGCCACCACCTTGGTGTCCGAGAGCTGCCAGATATGCACGTGGTGACAGCTGATGACCCCGGGCAGCCGTTGAATATCATCCTTGACATCTTGAAGGTCGAGATGATCCGGCGTTGCCTGCAGGAGGACCTTGGATGTTGCCTTGGTGAGAGGGATGGCCGACCTCAAAATGATAAGAGTGATGAACAGGGAGACGGCAGGATCGGCATAGTAGCGCCCAGGCCAATTGGTTAGCCAGATGATGAGAGCCGTGGCAATAACACCAACGTTACCCAGCGCATCGCCCAGGACATGAAGAACCATGGCGTTCATACCCATATCCGCGTGGTTGTGGCCGTGGCTGTGGCCCTTCTTCGACTTGGATTTCGGCTTGGTATGGTGATGATCATCATGAACCCCGGAATCGCGTCTGTTGTGGCTGGCGGACTGACGAGCGGGCTTGTCTCTGGATATAGTGCCATTATCGTTTCCGGCGCCATTCGGTATCAGTGGTGAGTTCTCGTCCGCCACCGATTCGTCACGAATGGCAGTTTCTACCGTGGCGTTGTCCTCGACCGAGCTCTCGTCCGTCTCATCGCCAGTCGATCTGTCAATGATATCTTGCCTAAAACTAGCGGGGTGGATATTGAGCTCATCGATGCTCGTAAAGCGGTTCCTCTTATGACTGCTAGTGCGTCGATGCTCCCTGTTGCCCGAGAAGAAGCTTCGGTTGTTATCTGAACTGCCTCCAACATCGGACGTGTCCAGCCGTCTACGGCCGTAGTCCCCAGCTTGCGCTCGGGCTACAGCTACTTCCGGCAAGACGTCGCGTATGGGGCCATTCTCGTCTATGAGCGCGCTCGTGGAATCGGCCCTCCCTTCCTCGGCAGCCACAATATCGTCGTGCTGGTGAACATGCTCGTGGCTATGGTCGTCGCCATGTCCGTGCCCGTGATCGTGTCCGTGACCTCCCAAGACAACAAAGCCGACAAGATTGGAGGCGAGACCGCAGCAGCCAACGATGAGGATCAACTTCGGATTGGAGACCTCCTGGGGCTCCACGAACCGGGTCAACGCCTCGAGGATGATGGAAATACATAGAGCAATCAGAAATACGGCATTGAAGAAAGCACCCAGGATCTCTGCGCGAAGCCAGCCGTAAGAGAAGCGATTCGTGGTGGCTCGCGTGGCGACAGTTACAGCCCAGAGACCAATAATCAACGAGATGATGTCGTTCAACATGTGGAAGGCATCGGCCATCAAGGCAAGCGAGTGAACCATGAAACCAGATATCAACTCGACGAGGAAGAAGGCGATGTCGATGCCCAGCATAATGCTGATGCGGGTGGTTTTGGACCACGCCATCGTCACGGGTTTCGCGGCGTCTCACGGAGGAGTCGATCGGTAAATGTGGTCGGCGCGGGCACCAGGACTCGTGTTCGAAGAGGACGTCGTCGCCGTAATGGCTGCCGCCGGTGAAGAAGGGGGCAGGACCTATTTGACAGAAAACAACACAGCTCCCGGACTGGGTGCGTCAGAATGGGACGACCAAGATGGCAGAGGCTGGGTGACGAGAAAGGCTACTATGGAGGTAGTGCAGCAAGGGTCCGTGACCATGGCAACTACAGATACCTCCTTAGGTACCTCCCCGGGGCTTGTACTGTGCTGGTCTCTGAAACTTACAGTAGGTACTACCTATGTAGGTAGGCAACAAAAATGGGCCAAGCCTAATAGCGGGGCTGATGATACCTACGTAGGTAGGTAGCTACATATACGTCATGTAACCTTGGAACCAACTCGAATACAACACTCGGATGATGGTTTTATCGGTTTTATCTAGATTAGTAAAACCTCGCTGTTAAGATCGGTCCGCCTTTGCAGTCGCGGTGCCGAGGGAGCATCCAAAGGGCTATGAATTGGCCAGTGTGATTGCTGGATTATAGATGCTGGCGATGGTGGAGAGAGACAACGGTCGCAAGTATCAAGGGGCGGCGAAAGGGAGGCGACGAGGCTGGCTACAGCGCCACGAATGAGTCTACACATCAATTGCACTAATAAGCTGATACAATCGGTCGGTAACTTTTGGCTCGGGAGCGCAGGTGGGGAGCATCGGGGGCATCGGTCGGTGCTTTGTCACAGACTGCGGTGTTATTGCTACAGTACTTGTACATACCATTCACGGACCTTGTACTGTTATTAAGCAACCGAAAGAAGCATATGGGTTATCACATGCAGGCAAGCCACAGTACCCAGGTAGTTGCGACTTGTAGCGAAGCCCTGTTATTACAGTAGTTCATGTTTCACCCTCTGATCCCTAGTACCTACCTATGTACCTACCTGTGGTGTGCCCGGCCCATTCTCTGTCTTACAGTATACAGTACGGACACACGGAACATCCTAGGCTCTTCCCAACGCCATCTCTTTTCAGCTTCAATGAAAGGCAATAAATTTCGGCGATATTCGTCTACCTAGAGCCTAGTTTATTGGTTTGCTAAATACGGTTATGGCTTGAATATTTCTGCATGATGGGTGCAAAAGAAAACTTGGAATAATTATGTTGGTAGAAGTAGAAATACAGTGTAGGGGTAGGTAGTTATTTACCTACCTACTAAGTAGGTATTTATACGTTAAACAATGAACGAATTTTGCCTAGCATTAAATATTCGAAGAGCTGTAGCCCGAAATGATTATATATCTTCATAAACGCCTTCGTGTACCTATTCCACAAGCAAATGCCCTTGGTCGATCAGATAACAACTCTTCGGATTTTGTCTTTGCAGATCCTGAAAATCAAGCGGGGGCACCCGAAGAGTCTTATGTAGATAGGTTAAATAGATCTTCTACCTCCCGTTGTTAAAAATCCTCAACTAGACTGAGTTAATACTTATATTTTATATTAGCTTAGGGAGATGTAGTCTAGCGGGTATCATTTTTGTACCTAGTCTGTATTGCCTCGCGGGAAAAGGGCCGCCAAGTTGGCCACGATAAAGAAACAGGCGAGCACACTAGGGAGAGCCAGATGAGTATACTGGTAAATATGAGTTCACCTGAGTGAATTATATGAGAACAAACGAGATAGACTAGCAGTGGCAAATTCCATGGCTGGCTGGCTGCCGGCTATAACAGCCACTCTAACAAGGACACGACCCGCTGCATGATAGATTGACAATGGAAGAGGGGGCTTTCGCATTCCAGAGAACCATCAACAGTGTCTCATTGCCAAGACACGGCACGGGAAGCCAGAAGCATGGTGCAGCACCGAGCCCTATTGTCGGATTCCCTTGGGTCCCCTTGCATATAATTGACAAGCCAACCTAGCGAGACATTATCAACTAGACCATACGATCTACTATAGATCGACACACCGACATCCCCATCTCGCTTCTGACAGAGTCGCTCGCTTCGTTGCGGCCAAGCCATGCGAGAAGCAAACCGAACCTGGAGGCGATACTGACCGTCGGATAGTCGTGCCTGCGTGCCATAATAGCAACACGCCATTATAGCAGCCCCGGCTCTGATAATTGCAGGGTGCCGTCGCTTACCTTAGTTGTTCTGCTGCTGCTGCTTGTCTACTGTACTTAAGGTAGTGCATTCGACCCGTCACCAAGGTGGGACAGTTTAGGCTATCGCTACTACAAATTTCATGAGTGTGTACCTGGTCATAAGGTATTCGTTGTCTAAGGTAGCTAGGGATTACGGTGTCGTATCAAGGGCCATGCTACACATCCACTATAAGGAGAGCGACATCAATATGGAATAGCATAGTAAGTCCACCTAAAGCTCCCGAGATACTAGTCTACAAGTGAGTAATTAACAATCCAGCTGTAGTGAATCAGTTCCGTCACTTTCAACACAAGCTCGGAACACGACACAGGGCCGACAAGTTGGAGATAGCAAAAGTCATCTGAAGGGTTTTAGGTGGCAAGCCCGCCCTGAAGTTATTGCAGGGGATAACGCTAAACACTAATTACCTTCGATCAGCCGCCCATTAATACGCGAGTATGAACGAAAGGAATGAGTATAAGTGATACAAGGAACTAAACTAGACGGCTATAAACGGAGTTGAGTGCTGAGACCATCCATCCATCTTGTCACTGCCACTAAACGTGCTCCTTAAACCACGGAAGGGTTTCTGGTCCCCGGGTTCCAACGTCCTGTCGTTTCTTCAGCTCCGACTCGGGGGTGCCATTCTCCAGTTTACTAATCAACTCCTCCGGGTCGAACTCGGCACCGATGGGGTTCTTCAAAAACTCGGGGCCGGTCATGAAGGCGTTGGTCTCCTCCACCGTGTCGAAGTTGTCGACCTGCGTCTCGACGCGGTTCCCGTCCGGGTCCTGGTAGTACATCGAGGTCGTGGGGCCGTGGTTAACCGACCACAAGGGGAGGATGCCCTGGGCCTTCCGCTGCTTGTAGGCCGTCAGAAGGTCGCTCAGCGTCTCGTACGCGAAGGAGATGTGGTCCAGCCCCGCGCTCTTCTGCACCTTCGATCCAAGTCCTGGGATCTCGATGATTGCGAGACGATGGTGCTCTTCGTCGTAGGTCAGGAATGCCAACTGCTCGCTCTCCCAGTTTGCGTGCGCGCCGAGGAATGTCTTGTAGAATGTAGACAGAGTTTTGAGGTCTGGTGTCTTGAGCACGATGTGAGCCAGGTATTTAGGTGACAGGACCTTGCTTGAGTTGGAGTTGGCGGCCATTATTGAAACCTTGTGTGCTCTATTATATGCTAGAAAATGGGGATATAGTAAGAATAGATTGAGGCGCAGGATCGTTACGTTGTTTATCTCTGCTGGTGGTCATCATGAAATATTATCTACGACGACGATACCTACCATATTTATAACTGTCCCTACTTCTATGAATCCCGCATCTCTCCCGCACTCTGAGCGAGTCTTACAAACCCAGACGTGCGTGAACATGTCGTGTAATCGGCTGTTGTCACAAACATGGTTACATAAGGCGGGCGACTTAGCTAATTCCCGCGCGCCTCGGAGTCGGTCGGCAAGATGCTATGTACAGCGCATTTTGGTCCGTGTGGTCCGTTCCCCGATCCTATCCCCAGTTACATGGCGAAACAACCACCATATTGTCCGAAGGTCCCTGCGATCGGCCATAATATTACACAATCTTGTGAAAATGGTCCGAGGAACAAGTCATTCGCATAAGCTGCTCGGATTTAGCATAATCCGTCATATAGACAAACCGTTGTCTTGCCGGATATTTGTTCGCCGTCCTGGACAGATCCTGGACCTACCCGGTGACTATTCTTACCGCAAACCGCCGAACTTTTGAGACCTCCGCACTCCTAAACGTTTCCTCGAACTTGTTAAATCCGACCATGCTCGGGAATGCATCAGTAACGGAGCAACGCACCCCACCGGAGCTTCAGTTGGTGCCGAAACGCGATGCAACATATAAGTTACGTATTCAACAGCAGGTCAAGGATATGCCCAGTGTTACCAGGTAATTATTCCCCATTGTTGGGTCAACTCAAAACCATTGGCTCCAGACATCACAAAACGCATTCAGCATGATTTTGTGAACACCGCCCCGTGTTTCAATTGTGGTCCGGGGTCAGCGCTTTTTATAATAACCCCCAACTACGTCAGAGTTGTTCGATTCCGCCAGCTTGATCAGAAGACTGATGCACATTACGATATTCTTCGAGACCGACCATACCGGATCCGAGCATTACTGTTACGGAACATCATCCCGTGTTCTTTCGGGGTCTTGTGTTGGTTCCGGCCTCTATTTAGAGGTTACTACGGGCGGATGTTCCCGTTTGGGGCTGACCGGAAGACCATTGCGCCATAGCTTTCATGTTTGTGTTGCGTGTGAGAAATGACTGCAACTACAGTTACTGTTGAGTCGATGAGGGCAGCTGTAGAAAAGACTGCTAGGAATTCTGTACGGTCTTCCAGAACAATTTACTTCATCGATGCCAAGGAAATCGAGGCCCTCGTATAGTAGATCGGGAACGACCTCGCACGGGGAAATGAGCTCACGTAGCTGCTGATCCTATGCAGGCCAAGGCGGCGCTTTCTTTAATCGTAGGTAGTATGTCGTCAAGTCCTTTGGAGAGCGCATGCAAGACGCAACTTCACGTTTCTCGGTTATGCTTGCTGACATGACACATGTTAGATTTCAGCAAAACAGAAGACATAACGCATCTAACCCGTAAAGCAACTACTGGTCGGTGCAGACATACCACAAAGGGCTCGGAGATATATGTCGGGAAAGCTACGATGGTGCCTGTCCCTGCTGCTGGAATCATGGATCGCAGGTTGCATGCATGCATGCAGTGGTAGGCTACGGGTATATACTCCGATGATGTAACCTCCAAAACGCTAGCAGTTCACGATCTCAACATTAAAACTCGATGTTTGACACTGTATGTCTTTATATGCCCGTTCCCTAGCGTGAGGCGACTGTCGCCGAGCAAGCTTAATTATTACCTAGGTAGTTCTTACAATCCCCTCACCGTGTCCGGGTGTCACCTCATCCCCGGATATCTGCCCGGATAGACCCCTAGTCCTCAGTGCGATCCTAGCGCGCAAGATACGGCTCTCTATTTGATGAAACGAGATTCAAGATTTCCATGTCTACATTTAAGCATATAGATAGATAGTTTAGATCCTAGTGAAGCATATCAGTGTAGTATCCCCATTGGGACCGGAGCCGGCGTTGCTTGCCACCTTAGCTTGTAGTAGAACCGATCAGTGCGCAACTTAAGGGCTGAAACTCGATGCCACATGGTATACATGCACGTAGGGGCTCAGTCCACCCAGAAGAGCATTTCTCGAAGGTCTCTGCGGATATAACGGATCAAACCGAGCTTTTATACTGGAGGATAAATTATGCCTCAGAGTTGTGGGATTGAAACCGGCCTCTCTCGTACGATGGGATGCATGACGATCGATGTCTGCCAAGGTGAGCTAAGTTGAATTCATCCAATTTATATCGCTGACCATATATAGTGCTAGTCGCCCTACACATATACTGGCCCTCCGTTATGGGTCGTTTGTAGCGAAACGAGCACATATTTTTCATGCCTGCTTGTCATTGTTATAGCAGCTGGGCTGCTAACTTGGCATTCTAAGCGCTATGTGTCCTAGAAAGCTTGATCTTCTATAGATAACTGCTCAACCAATATTCAGTAGCAGCCGTTATCAGCGATCCGGTGATTATTGGTCTGATGGTTTTGGAACTCTTGTTAAACCAACCATTTCTCCGATAGTCTTGGTGTACATAGAACTTCTGGTTCATGGGAAGACATTTCACCGCATATATACTTGGTCAACTAGACCACGGTACTATCCGTACCTAGATCAAAGAAAATCTATAGACATGCATATAGCTAAATTCCCATCCGGCATATGCATCACAACGGCCATCCCTTCAAATGCTACTGCGGTTAAGTTATAACGGGGCTTCATCATCCAACGTAGCATCGGGCAGCCGGCAAGCATATGTATAGGGAGTTGATGGCATGTGTAAGCTATGGATTGTCGATCAGATTAAGTGAATGGCTGCTATTGGCGGGCATGGACCTAGGTTAAAATGGAGGTGAGTCGGTGAAAGGCGTTACAGCACGTCAAAATCGAGATGATAATGACATGCATGAACTGCATACTGCGTGCCGGTATCTATCTATCTATCTTAGATAGATAGACTATCTATCTATCTAGATAGTACCTAACCTAGGTAGACTGGAAGGTTGAGAACACGCCATAGTGCCCGACACACAGTGTATCCGGTCCTTCACTGTAAGCCTACCTTTAGTTGCCGATTGAGTTACCCAAATGAGAACTTATTAAACACCTTACCCAATCGGGGGCGCACCGGGCCGCATTCCCGATCCTCTACGGCAACCCCATAATTCGTTAGGTAATTCAGCTCTCTCCGCCCCAAACCTGCCTGGCCTGAGCTGTGTCCATCTCACCCACAAACCCCAATCCGTACCGGCCCGGGCACGGCTCGTTACGGCTTCGCACATGACATATTACCCAAATTGATTCACATAACTCCTCACATACGCCACACCACCAGCATTGGCTAAGGCGTCTGATGTTGATACTCGGTCCCATTATGCGGAGTGTCCCTAGGTACAACGCCCTGGATCTACCGGTAGCCCATGTGAAGCTCGAAAGAGCGCAACAAGCGTAGCTATGGGTATACTACAGTGGTGCCACGATAGGATGCCCGCAGTCTTCGGCCCTTTCGGAAAATTCGCCTATCTCCAGCACGTTATACAGGGATCACGGAGTAAACCATGGTTGATTCAACTGGGCCGGTGTTGCTACGTTTCAGTACTACACCTCCATGCCCTCCTCTGGTATTCCGCCTAGAACTTGCCCGGAACTCGGGTCAGATTTACCCTAAGCACTACACACTTGGCCGATTCAAGGTAAAGGAGACTATAGCGATGGAAACGTCGTCATCGCTGGAGGTGTCTAACCTGAATGAGGAAACCGTTGGTACCAAGCTTTGCGGGTGTAGTCACTAGTATGTTCAAGATCCGTTTCTCCAGAACCCCTTGAGATCCAAAACATATATCCAGGGCCTGTTTATCGAAGGCTAACACATGATATTCCCAGACGTCGGCTCGTCGGAAGGACAGCATACCAGACTCGCTGCTAGTAGCTGTTCGTAGCATAGCTGTATCGTCGTGGTTCTAATAAGACAACTTTCTCTCAGCCTAATGGATACCATATGCTTGCCGAAGGGGACCCCCACTCTCTGTATGTATCATGGGCGAGGGCTTACGTCCCAGGACCAGAGTCGTCCTCCACCCGGTCCGTCACAGCCGTGGCTATTACTTGACAAGGGTGGTAATATATAACGCTTATCGGCTTCATACGTCTTCGCCTGTACTACCAGACTAACTTGAAGCCATGCAGTATCTTGCCCGCTCTCCTCCACATTACGGTGTTTTTTCGGCCATCTCTACTCTCACATGTCGAAGTTTGCTGATCGTCATCAGGGTTAGCTCATCTAAGCCAGCCTCGCGTGAGCGGTGAAGTGGGCAAGTCTATCCTCTTTGCAACCCCAAGCTCGCCTGGCCGCATACCACCCATACATCCTACGCCATCCTACCGACATAAGTATCTTGTAACCTACTTCTGAAGATAGTTGGGGGTTACTTTCTAGTCACGCTTCAAGTTATAGTACGGCGGAGTCACTACCCTTCTTGGCGCATACCCGCAAATTCACCGGGTTCTTTAATTATATAGTGCTCCTATGTTTCTCTCCCGCTACCCATTGAAGGTTATCTCGATACTACAGTTTTTTATTTAAGCCTTACTCTATTCGCAGTCTACTTGTTTCAATTCAGTTGTCCTATGAGTGACGCGAACTAGTCCGCCTTCTCATTGATCCCTCACCTGAACACACATTTCCAACGATTCATAATATCGTCGTAGCAAGACACAGGTTACAGTCCCGTTTACTTGGTGAGACTCTACAAGGATGTCGTCCATAATACTGGATTCCTATGAAGATCAAGAGTATGAAGGTGTTGATCCTCTCGCCTCGCCATCCGATGGATCCAATATTACCCTAGATACCGAATACTCCCCACCTGACAGCCCATTTCCCAAGCAACGCATTTTACAAGATAGCCGTTCAGCAGCGAGGAAGAAGCTAGTTTCTCTGACTCTCGAAGAGAAGGTATGTATAACGGAGAACCTGGCATCACACACTAAACATACTGCAGGTCTCCCTTCTTACTGCCGCAGACTTCTGGAGAACGAAGGCCATACCTGACAAAGGCATACCAGCAATCAAGACCAGTGATGGACCAAATGGTGCACGCGGTGGTGTTTTTGTGGGGGGCACGAAGGTTCGTATGACCAAATATGTGTAGTCAGCTAGCATTGCTAACGGCATCAAACACAGGCCGCTCTATTCCCATGTGGCATATCTTTAGCGGCTACCTGGAATAAAAATCTGCTTTACCAGGTTGGCCAACACCTAGCTGGCGAAGTTCGGGCAAGATCAGCTCAGGTTCTTCTTGCCCCGACTGTTTGCATGCACCGACATCCATTAGGTGGCAGGAATTTTGAGTCATTTTCAGAAGACCCTTTGCTCACTGGAAAGCTGGCCTCTCAGTACATCAAGGGACTCCAATCCAAAGGAGTCGCCGCTACTATCAAACGTCCGCTCAAACGTCTCATGAGATTGCCGACTTTAGACTGACATCAAAGCAGATTTTGTCACAAATGAACAAGAAACGCATCGTCTAACTATCGACTCGTTGGTGATGGAGCGACCCTTGAGAGAGCTGTATCTTCGCCCTTTCGAGATCGCTGTACGAGAGGCAAATCCATGGGCTGTCATGTCATCATACAATCTCATCAACGGTATTCACGCAGACATGAACCACCACACCCTGAAAGATATTCTGCGAGGCGAGTGGGGCTACGACGGGTAAGCAGCGGTCTTATAATTCGGAGATCGGGATTAACTAGCTTTCTTAGAACGGTGATGTCGGATTGGGGAGGCGTCAACTCGACGGCAGAGTCGATCAAGGCAGGCTGTGACATCGAGTTCCCCCATTCGACAAAATGGCGCTACGATAAAGTCTTAAAGGCCATTAGAAATGGAGAGCTCACTATTGAAGATATTGACACGGCTGCAGAGAACGTTCTCACGCTCGTGGAACGGACAAAGGGAGACGACATGTCGGCTGAAGAGCCGGAAAGAGAAGATAATAGAGAGGAGACTCGTTCGCTTATCCGCGCGGCCGGCGCCGAGGGCCTGACTTTATTGAAGAACGAAGGTGGTTTATTGCCCCTTCACCCGAAGACGGCCAAGATTGCCGTCATTGGACCGAATGCCGACAGAGCGATTGCGGGTGGCGGTGGCAGTGCCAGTCTCAACCCTTATTACAACACGCTTCCTCTCGACAGCATTAGGCAGGCCGCGCATGGGGAAGTGATCTATGCCAAGGGGTGTCACATATACAAATGGCTTCCGGTGGCGTCGCCGCTGTGCACCGATAAGTCAGGCAAACCGGGTGTGACTTTGGAATGGTTCAGCGGAGACCAGTTCCATGGCGATGTCATTGTCACACAACGCAGAACTAACACCGATCTCTTCCTCTGGGACTCGGCACCGCTGGAACAGCTCGGGCCTGAGTGGTCGGCGATTGCAACGACATATCTCACCCCAACCTCGTCGGGAAAGCACACTATCAGTTTCATGAGCGTCGGTCCGGGTAAGTTGTATCTTGATGGGGAGCTTGCCCTCGATCTCTGGAATTGGACCGAAGAAGGAGAGGCCATGTTTGACGGCTCTATCGACTACATGGTCGAGGTCGACATGACTGGCGGTAAGGCGGTGGAGTTGCGCGTAGAGATGACGAACGAACTCCGTCCCATTTCCAAGCAGAAGGAGTTCAACATGACACACAAGTACGGCGGGTGCCGCATCGGGTTCAAGGAAGAAGACCAAGTCGACTACCTCCAGGAAGCCGTGGAGGCTGCTAGGCAAGCCGACGTCGCTGTCGTCATCGTCGGTCTTGATGCCGAGTGGGAATCAGAAGGCTACGACCGAAAGACGATGGATCTACCCTCGGACGGAAGTCAAGATAGACTCATCCGGGCGGTCCTCGAAGCTAATCCCCGAACGGTGGTCGTCAACCAATCCGGCTCGCCCGTGACTATGCCGTGGGCTGACGATGTCCCTGCCATTCTTCAAGCGTGGTATCAGGGCCAAGAAGCCGGGAACGCCCTGGCCGATGTCCTATTTGGTCACCGCAACCCAAGCGGCAAGCTCCCAGTAAGTCTCCCCCTGTCTAGACTATCGTTCTATCCTCGGGCGACAACCGTCGCTAACCCCAGCAGTCAACTTTCCCCCGCAAGCTCGAAGACACCCCCGCCTACCACAATTGGCCGGGCGAGAACCTGCGCGTGCTGTACGGCGAGGGGCTGTACATCGGGTACCGGCACTACGACCGGGCGAAGGTGGCGCCCCTGTTCCCCTTCGGCCACGGGCTGTCCTACACGACCTTCGAGTACGGCCGGCCCTCGCTCAGCAACAAGGTGCTGACGTCTTCCGCCACCGCGCCCATCCACCTGGTCATGGCCGTCACCAACACGGGCGTCGTGGCTGGCGCCGAGACGGTCCAGATCTACGTCCGCGACGAGAGGTCCGCCCTCCCTCGCCCCGAGAAGGAGCTCGTCGCCTTTGAGAAGGTCGAGCTAGAACCCGACGAGACGAAGCATATCACTGTCCCCCTGGATAAGTACGCCGTTGGATACTATGATCCTGCTAGGAAGGCGTGGATCGCGGAGGAGGGGAGGTTTAAGGTGCTTGTGGGCGCTTCGGCGACAGATATTAGGTAGGCATTTTCCATTTGTGCTTTTTTTTTATGGCGGATTGTTTATGCTCTAAGGAATGCTAATTCGTTCGTTTGTTTATAGGCGCTCGGTGACGTTCGAAGTTAAGGAGTCGTTTACCTGGGTGTTTTGATCGGGCTCTCCTTGGCTGACCTGGTGATATTGGTCTTTATTCTCGACCGGAGCTGTTTACAGGAAGAAAGTACATATGGTGAGGTTAATCCTCGAGTTTGTGATATGCGAGACGCTCTTTTTCGTTTAGCTGGTAGCATGGCATGGTTGGTTTGGGATGAATTGCTTCGGCAGATTGTGAATTCCGGGAATGTCTTGAATAGTCTATTTATATCTGCCATAGGTATCTCGAGAAAGTGTCTTGGAGGGTTATTTTGAGTAATGGTACACACTCGAAACAGGCATTGCTGGTTATCTATATATGTACATCATTTGTTGGCACGTATTTCGTGTGTCTTGGTATGGTTTGGTTCTTGTTCCGTACGTGACGCCCGAATGTTCCAGTTTGGCGACTGGGAGAGGTGCACCGAGATATACTACCTACCTGGCCCGAGAGGGTTGAATGGTCTATTGCAAAGAAGGGCTCGCGAAACTTGGGATGTTTTATACCCGAAAGCAATATTTCCACCGTCGTGATTTTCGTAGCCATTAGACTAGGTAGGTAGGTACCTAATACAGTGGATGTCGAAGTACCTACATACCTCTGTGTAGGTAGGTACAGTGTACCTGGACAATTTGAGTGCAACATTGCTGGACTAGCTAGTGGCAGCGCACCGTGTTTATAGTTAGGCCTCACTACCTACTTACCTAATACCTACCTGGGTAAGTACTACATATAAGCAGGGAAGGTGGAGACAGCCTAACGCAAGCTTGCTACAGTAAGTATTCAATGTCAACACAGTAGTTTACGCACTGTATTTTCTTCAGAGTCACCCCAGCTCTGGTGGGTACCAAGCCTGTCAAGCTGTACTATATCCAGGCTGCTCAGCCCAGCTCAGCCCAGCCAGCCAGCGCATCGTCAATCCACATCAATAAGTTCCAAGGTTCTAAGATTACATCAAGTAAGTACGTACGCATGAACGAGCTTATGAACTTTTCTGCACCCAAACCCGGCACATTCTTCCCACAGACAATAAACCACTCGACCACTTAGAACCCGGGCCTTTGCGAGAGAATATCGGTCGATACACCAGCCCGGCACGTCGTCTCATTGATGGCTGCCCGGTCAGGAGATCATGGCGCGGCCATCTTATAGGACCTACGGGTCTGCCACCTACGCGCCCAACCCCCACGACCCCGGCGCCTCCATCTGGGACGAGATCACCGCCGCCACGAGGAGCATGATGCGGCGGACCTGGGCGTACGGCAACGGCCGCAGCCGTCACTCGGCTTGGAGTCTCGCCGTCAAGGGAGGCCACCAGCTGAGGCGCAACATGGTGCGCCGCCGTCTCCTCAGCTTCCCGCACCTGCTGGTTGCGCTCTGGCTACTCGTCCTGCTCTGGGGCGAGCGGTGGACTTTTGCTAGCAAGGTGGACGGTTGCGACTGGGACCATTGGGAAGATTGGGTAAGCCAGCTCCCCTCACCCCTCGACTACCTGATTTCCGGCTTGCTGTGGAGAAAGAGGGAGGCAGGGGGAGTCGTGATGGTGAAGGCGACGATGCCGGGCTTTAGCTAATGACATCTTGACGGGCAGCCCCCCGGCGCAACGCCACACCGACTCGTCTTCGTCGCCGATCCCCAACTCATCGATCCGCATTCGTACCCGGGCCGTCCGTGGCCACTCAACCCCCTAACTATGCGCATTACCGACAACTACATGAGGAGGTCTTACATCCAGGTGCAGAAGATACTACATCCAGACACGGTCATGTTCCTGGGCGATTTGTTTGACGGCGGAAGGGAGTGGAAGACGGCACATGGAAACTTCGATGATCCAGAGTGGGCTAAGAGCCACCGACCCGCCGACGAAAAGAAGCACGTGAAGCAGTGGAATAAGAGATACGGCGAGAAATACTGGTTGAAAGAGTACGCGAGGTTCGGTCGGATATTCGTCGACAACTGGATATGGGGAGGCACCACCCCTGCGCCTTTCCAGCGCGGCCGCAAGCTCATATCCAGCTTGCCTGGAAATCATGATCTTGGCTTCGGAGCAGAAGTCAAGCTACCTGTGCGGCATCGGTTTAATGCGTATTTTGGAGAGACGAATAGGGTCGATGTCATCGGAAACCATACTTTTGTTTCCGTAGATACCGTTTCCCTGAGCGCCGACACGTCCAGAATGAAAGACCAAGTCGACTTGCGCAGCATATATCAGCCAGTCAATGACTTCTTAGACGACGTCCAGGCCACAAAACGTCGCGCTGTACAGAAAGAGTTGCGATTCTGGAGAGGCGAGGTTGAAGAAATTACTCTCGAACACAAGGTAGAGGCACTTGAGGACGCCGACTACAGCAATCTACCTACAATTGACCCGGGCGAGGGTGGCCCCGACTTTCCCACCATTCTCTTAACTCATGTCCCGTTATACCGCGAACCCGGGACGCCCTGTGGTCCGATGCGCGAACATTGGCCACCGAGCAAGCCCCCCAATGGCCAGACCGGCCCCGTGATTCCAGATCACCGAAATGCCATCAGTGTCTCGGCTGGATATCAATACCAAAACGTCCTCAGCGACGAAGACTCCATCAAGCTGATCAAGAGCATCGGCAACATCATACACGTATTTTCGGGCGACGACCACGACTACTGTGATCTCGTCCACTCGCCAGAGAAAGAAAACGTCCGCGAGATCACCGTCAAGAGCTTCAGCATGGCAATGGGTGTGCCAACGCCGGGCTTCCAGATGGTCTCACTATACAACCCCATCGACGACCAGGGGAAGCCGACCCTCTCCCCGCCTGGTCGCACAATGCAGACGCATCTATGTCTGCTCCCAAACCAACTCTCCATGTTCCTCACCTACGCCACACTAGGGGTCGTAAGCGTCCTGGCGCTTGTCGCGAGAGCTTTCCTCGTACCGATCCTCAAACTCCAGCCCTTCGCTCTCGAACCAGTCCACAGCGCCCCGTCGGCCGTGCTACCCGTCTTCAAGGCCAAATCCGACGCAGACGGCGAGGACGAGTTATTTGAACGCGACTCGATGTCCTACTCGGCCACGTCGGCGTCGAACCTGCCATCCGCCCGCTTCCCATCTACGCGGACGAGGGGCCACTCACTCTCACAGGCGCGGAACGGTAATAGCACCACCACCACCATGCCTTACACCACGGGGAAGAGCAGCAGCAAGGCCGGGCCTGGGGGGAAATGGGGCTGGGCGCAGAGCCGCGGCCCCAGGATCCAGATCCGTCGCGACGCCGCGTACTTGGACGGGAAGATGCGCGGAGGAGACCCCTGGCGGCCGGCGTCGGCGAGACATCGCACCGCGTTCGCTGTCGTGCTCGAGGAGATGTGGACGACATGCTGGAGGGTCGCGTGGATGGTGCTGCTGTTTTATGCGTGGCTTACTTGGCGCGGTTGATGTGGTTAGGTAGATTGTCTATCATAGGGGCGGTGGTCGTGCCGTAGAAAGAGAACTTGAGTTATTGTTATATAGATGCATGCATGCAAAAATACGTAATGATGGTACCTAAGTAGTCTGTTTGGCTTGGCTTGGCTTGGCTTGGCTTGTATTATTACTTCCGTGGGAGAGGTTGGGAGAGGATGGTGCTTGGATAGATAGATGGGATGGGATGGTGTAATTATTATTTGTTCACTAAGTAACCTACTTAAGCATGTTTGGCGGTAGCAAACGGACAGAGGTATTGATATCACTGCATAAACGAACGTATAGATGAGTGCTAAGGTACCTAGTCAAGTCAGTCTGTAGTAATGGATGTTAGTGATGAGCTGGGTGTGATGGTCTTTCTGGCTGATTTACTACCTTAATACTTTCCTATCTATACTTGTATTTCTAGACATTTGCGTCTGATATGTCTTATCTGCGTATTGATCCACCTATTCCAGAGTTGGACATACCTTTAAAATGGCTTTTGCTTCAACGCGGACGGAACTCGTTGCGTAGCTGTTCGATGTTACCAATATTGTGTAAGTACTACGAGTAAACTTCTGTCTGGAAAGAACGTGGTCGGTAGGTTTATACCTATTTATTTTCAGTTTGTGGGCCGGGGAGGATTCTTATAGTTCGTGATGATGTGCAGCAGGTAGGTATGTATCTAAGTGTTTGTCTGCGGCGTGGTATATATATAGAAAGGCAGGAAGGAGGATATAGAAAGGACGGAAAAGGGGGGGAGGGAAAGAACCCGTAGTATGTCGTCTCGACACTATAAAGTAGGCCATGTCTCCCCGGCCTAAGCAGCCGGCCGGGTCGTGGTGGGGATGAGCTGGACGGAGGGATGGAATCGAAGATGAAATGACACAAAAGAACTGGTATTGCTTGTTGATAAATATCCAACTATGTCGAAGCATGAGCCTTGAAGTCGACGTGGGATACGGGGGTGGAGCGAGATCAGTGTTGCTGCGTGATCTCTCCTCTTAAGCTACGATTCTCCGCCAGCTTTCCTTTTGATCGAAAAAATAAATTTGAGAATAGTTCGTCGACCTAGGCAGGCTTAAGGCTTGGGTTGATGTGTTACTTGTGGCGGTTCATGCACTTTGCATTCGTGTCGCCCAGTCTACACATTCATTATGTTGAGTTACTTTGCTAAATTCGAATTTCTCATCCACACTCAATTTAAACTAGCACCGCGTCGTCCAGAATATTATTAACTTCTAATTAGGGTAATACTACGTTATTTCCTCAGTAATTCAAAACGTAAGGCTCCAGGTACGTAGAAGTAGCATTCACGAACAAGTGAATGTTCACGGAAAACGGATGAAGTCACAAAGTGCGAGAGAACCGCAAATATTTATAGTTGAATATAATAACAATAAAGCTTTATTCAATCGTCGAATCCACTCGACTAGATGAGTAATGTGATGATGATGATGAGATCACTCCGATGTCTACCCAAGATACAAATATATGACTTTCTCCTCGGAGCGGAATGAACAGATCAGGTCCTAGTACCATGATACCCAGCGTAAAAAAACAAGCCCGTGCAGCCATATATATATGTGGGTGAGTAAATGCTGTACGGACTCAACAGACAAACCAAAAAGAGGACGCCGAGACGTGGACCGAGACCACCACACGTGAGAGCCACCCCGATAAACAAAAACCTCAGAACGGAGATATCACCGCGAGCCTTATCATTTCCTTTGAATGTGGACATCCGTAACCCCCCCCAAAAAAACCAAGCCTGGTATCCTGTGGAATAATATCCGCCCCTTTGAACCCGAGTGCCCCGAAATTCCAATGTACTCCGACCCGTCCAACTCCGGCGCTGATATAGTGATGATAAGTATAATTCCGTAAAAAGACAAGACATATGCCGGATTAAAGGTATATCGGATAATGGTAGGCATCGGCCAAGAGGCGAATCTTGGTTGTATATGCAAGCCGTGGGAAACGAAGAGACGACCTCAATAGCTGAAATCGACATTGCTTAATCCCAACTCGCGAACTGCCTTATCCTCTTCCGATTCGCTATTTTCCGTGTGATTCTCCGTCGTTTGTATCGTTTGTATACTCGTATCAGTTGCTGTTGAACCTGTCCTCGGGGGTTCAAGCTCATGTTCCGCCGGTGGGATGCCACTGTCGGCGAATCCTTCGTCACGGAGTTGTTGGAAGCTCCAACTCGGTTCAAATCCCTTGCTCTTCCATGCGAGGTGTACACGCTCGTACATCTCGTCGATCTGTTCCAGGCTGATCTTGCTAGTTTCGAAGACCATACAATAGACAAAGATAGCGCCTAGAATACAAAACGCTCCCCAAAGAAAGAAGACCTTCGGCCCCAGAGAAGCGTATCCAGTTCCTTCCTCGACTAAGAACGGTGTTCCGTATGCAATGCCGAAATTGAGCAACCAATTTGATGCCGTAGAGATGGACATGGACTTTGCTCGAACCTTAAGAGGGTAAATCTCCGACGTGACCACCCAGGCCACTGGGCCCCAGGAGGCGGCATAAAAGAAGACGAAAAAGGAGAGGAAGACGATCAGAATCTTGGCAACCAACCCATTCATGTCATGGGTGGCAGTCGAGAAAATGGCGATGACCAATTGAGAGATGGCCATCCCTATCGACCCGACTATCAAGAGCTTTCGACGACCCCAGCTTTCGACGACAAATAAACCCGGAACAGTAGACACGACGTTGATGATGTTCAGGACCAGAGAGATCGTAAAAGGGCTTATAACGCCTGCACCTTCAAAGAATGTGGTTCCGTAGTACATGATGAAATTGATACCGGTAAGCTGTTGAAGCATTTGAAGCCCACAGCCGGTGAGGATTCGACGACCCAGGTGCGGAGAGCCCGTAAAGACATCACGATATGACGCGCTACCGAGGGCAAGTTCGTACTCGTGGTTCGCTTCAATCTCTGCCAACTCCTCCTGGAGAGCTGGGTGCGTAATATCGAGACGTCGAAGGCGACTGAGCGCTAGGCCAGCGGCATGCTTGTCGCCACGCTTGATCAGATATCGCGGCGTTTCTGGTAAGATGAGAAGACCGAGGCTGAGAACTACGGCCCAGGTGAGTTGAAGGGAGAAGGGAATCTGATATGCCGCGGCACCCTTTAATCGGTAGGTTAATTGGTTAACGATAGACGCGGCCAACAAACCAACGGTGATCGAAAACTGGTATGCGCAAACTAATGTCCCACGAATCCATTTCGGAGCCATCTCAGACTGGTAGAGCGGAACGAGGACGGACACGGCGCCGACTCCGACGCCCGCGAAAAACCTGGACACTTGATGTCAACACAAGCACTCGCGAGGAGCACTTCAGTCCGTCCTAGGACATACCTTCCAGCCAATAATAACGGAAGCCGATGGGCGGTGACTTGGAATATGACGCCGAGGATGAATACACCGATGGAGGCGATGATGGACAGCCGACGGCCAATCCAATCGCCGAAGGGGGCGGAAATCAGGGCGCCGGCGAACGTCCCTGCGCTGAGAATGGCGACGGTGATGGATACCTGGTCGGGCCGAAGGGCAAGGTCGCCGTGGGGGTCTCGATAGCCGGTGCTGAACTGGTCCCTGAACGATGTCATGGCGAGGATGCCGTTGATGGTGCTACAGCGAGGAAACGAGTCAGCGCATGCGGTGCCGGCGAGGACAAGCCCACGGCCGAGCCGGGCGCGCACGCAATCATTCGACGACGGAGATAGATAGATAGATAGATGCTCACCCAGTATCGTATCCGAACAGCACTCCACCGGTGGCGACGAACAGGCCGACCATGATAGCCGGCGCAGAGGACCCGGCGACATTGTCCGGTTTGTGCCAGCCCATGGCTATCGCCATGGTGGATGGGGTTGGGACGTCAAGCCAGCGTATGGGATGCGACGGTCGTGCCGGGCGCGACTGATGGGAGAGGGTGGGAGGTTGAAGATGCGGGATCTCGTCGACCTGTCGAAATAGAGCAGGTAGTGGGTATAATACGACGAAGGGGAGAGGTCTCGAGTTGCGGAGTGGAGAATGGCGACGGCGAGAAAAGGCGGGAGAGGGCGGATTTAGAAGGCCACACACACACGCACAAGGTCAGTCGGTCAGCAGTCAGCCAGGGCCGGGAGCCAGGATCCGCCAGGATTAGCGACGCTAGATACAGTACCTAACGCTGCGCTGGGGCACTCCCGAGCTAGCACCTACACTACAGTAGGTAGGTTGGTACTTAGGTAGGTACTGTACCTGTACTGTAGGTATTGTGCCGTACTGTGCTGTCGGGGCTGCGGTAAGAGCAGGCCAGGGTCCGGGCGCGGGCCCTGATTGGGTGCTGGCGACGAAAGAGGGCGTGTTTAAGCGAGTGGGCCTGAAAATAACGAGCGGACTGCGCACAGTAGCCAGTGGACTGTGGGGACTGTGACAGGGGTGTGCCCGGGGCAGGCTTTGTGCAGAATGTCCCCCAGCCCAGCCGCCATCTCATTCGCTACCGGCAGGACTTCGTGCAGTGTCTTGTGTGTGTCAACCATCCATGACGCCCTATTGGGGCTAGCCTCTTCCATCCACGCCTGGGAAGCCACTTTACCTACCTACATACATACCTAGGTAGTAGATGCTCTTGGTCAAGTACCTAGGTTCTATATATATAAAGCGTATAAAAAGCGCGCAGCCTTATATAAAATAAAAAAACTCGTTGCTTAAAATGTTTTTTAAAAGTAAATGTAAAGTGCCGGCTAAAAAAAAGCTAGTTTAATATTTGAAAATTAGAATATAATATTACCAAATCCGACCTGCTAAGTCAACAAGCGATAGCAACGCTGACGCTCCTTTGAGGCGCCATCTCGCGAAGAGCTGAGCAGACTAGCGCAGGCAGTGTACTGCCGTCGCAAGCGAGGTATTAATGAGTACATATCATTGATAACTTGGCGGATACTGGCAGTCTGTAGACATGTGGCTTGTAATGCTCAGCCCAGCCGACCGAAGACCTGGTCACGGTGATGCGTCGTGTTGCTAAACCTAGTGCTGCAAGTAGATGGATAGATGTATTGAGGTGAAGTCAAGTTGGTGTTGAGGATCAAACGTGGACGTTGTCAAGGTGCCACGACCAGAATGATAGGCAAGGGATGCAGATAGCTCCGGTAAAGCCAGCATCTACCAGGACAGTTGAATGCTGAACAATGCGAATATCCTCATACCATACTCAACTGATTAGTTCAACGTCTTACTAAATCAGTAGATGGCTTCAACTATCTGGCGCTGCTTGCATATACGTAGTGTACTAACCACTCGAAGTAACAAGAGGTCTACCTATTACCACACCATGCCAAAGTCGCGCTGCCCACGACTCATGCTACTTACTAACCTGCACGCTAGTAGCTCAGTTGTACAAAGGAGAAATGGTTTGTAGACCGGTCATGTTGTACACTTGTACTGCGCTTATTTCTAGTAAAGTGGCCTTGTGATTCTATGAGTGTAGGACAAACAAGACCGTAAGACCACGGCAGCGGATGTTTTCTCCTTCTAGCATTCTTCTTCTTCTTCCTTTCCGCTTCTACCCTCTCCCTCTGTGTCCTGTGTCTACTACAGTATACTGTCCAATGGTGCTTCCCCGCAAATACTAGTTGGTCATTTGCCGTGGTGTTGTCGCGCCAAAACCCTTGAAGATGGGGAACATCTCCGCATTGTTGGCTATTCCAGACCGGGGTTGGTAAGAGCCGGTTTGGACTAATTATCATTTCAACTGAACCGTTCTGCTAGCCCAGCTCTTCTGCTCTTCTCAAACTCAAGACGGAATGGTATGGTATGAATAGTAGTACACTAGCTATGCAGGTGTATCATGTTGGTTATGAGAATACACAAGCTCGCGACGCCATCAATGCTAGGCGAAATGACCATGCTGTACCGACTGGGTTCATTGACTGACGGCCGGTTCCCCGACAAAGCTGGACGACTACTAACTTATGGTACCTGGTTAGTACGTGGTATACTAGTAGAGTTACACACCAGCTAAGACAGATGATGTATACACAGTGACCTGGCGTCGCCGTCAGTTCATTTCGTACCTGGTCGACGTTCCCTGCACACCCCCGACTCCCATGTTGTCTGCGCACGCCGTTTGCAACGCCTCTGATGGTGTGACAACATCTGAAGCCGTGGGTTCCATGGCACACGCGTCGCCCTACAGGTACGATGCGGTGCATATAGCCTGCATGCCTGCTACCTTTCTCGGACATGGAGCGGCCAACCGTAACAATGCGGTTGTAGGCCGAGCCTTGCTTCTCTTGGTATGGTATAGCAGTCATGCCATGGCGCACCTGGTGGTGATGAATCAAGTTATGAGAATAGTCCCTTGTGCTTACAGTAATTAACTAACTTAGCAAAACGCTAAGGTTAAACTGTTACGTATTGCCAGCCAAGAAGGGATTGCCATCGTCATCATCCATGGTTCTGGCCTTCTATTAATATTACCCACGTCGTGCACAGGCTTTTCCAAACGTGGTGATCGACTCGACTAGATAGGTAAGGCCATTCCCCGAATTCGCTCTCGCCGTTATTGACGATCTACGAGTATTCAATACTGCTAGCCACTGACGCCCAGTGATGTAGCTATGCGTATGGAGTATAAGTATAACCTGTAGGTTAGACAGATCCTCACTCATAGTATCCAAGCAAAGGCGACGCAAAGGGTGCTTGTTGGATTATAGATTTAAGGTGATCGATGCCGTTGATACAACATCTTCGCCGGCGCGATCCCAAGTGGTATTCATGAGTACTACAAAATTAAAATTAAAATAGACACAAAACAAACTAAGAGAGGTTATATTCCGCCTTGATGATTTGCCCCTGATCGCATGCGAGAAAGGGCACAGCGACTACTAGCGGTAAAGAAAAGAAGCAACGTCTTGTTCAAGTTTACCTACCAATACACTACTACATTACTCTACCATACTGTAGTAGACTAATATAGTACAAATCCCAACCCACCAGGCCAGCCAAGCTTTCGCAGACCGTAGCACGACATGTACCGTGGCCATGTACTGTGCATGTTCCTACCTCGTAGTCGTAATAGGCTGTCCACCTGAGCCACGCTGCTTTTAGACTGAGCCTGGCTTAACTTAATCCATTGCATGAAATTAGAATAAGGATTTGCATAACTTTCATATTTTAACTGAGTAGTACCTAGGTACCTACTGCATAAAGTCAAACGGTTGCTGTTTGTTAGCCATTTCCGTTTTCCGTCCGACACACACTACGTGCCGCTATACTCCGTATGTCCGCATCACTTAGAAACAAGGGGCACATATGCGATAATGTTGTAAAGGTAATGGAGTAGCCTACAACACCTAGCATCAGCACATGAATTTCTTTTATACAAGGTTACCTCCTGCATGTTGGCGTGCTTTAAACCTCTGCAATTCCCAGTTTACATCTGCTAGGAACTCGCGACTATTCCAACGTGTGATATAACTGTCCTGCACATCCTCTTCATACTGGGGGAAAGTTTGATTATCAACCTCGTACTCCTGTAATCGCGTCCGCTTATACCCTGTTTCGCCTTTCCGCAGAACTGCTTCAGCTTCTTTTACTAAATTATCCAGACCAGGAGCGTCTCCGGGGTCGCTCGCCCCACGCAAAAAGGTCCCCAGTTGCGTGTCTCTCGGGCCCGGCGTTGGGGGAAAGTCGGTGCTCAGACTGAGCACGGATCGTGTTCCGGATGTATGTGCGTTGGTCTTGCTAAGCGAGTCACACCAATAAACCTTCAGAGCCGCCATATTCTCGATGCAACTCATCTCGTAATGCTGCCGGGGGGCCCTGCGGTCGACCTGTTGAGGCACTGATGCTGTCTGGCCGTTGAATCTTAGCAAGGCGTCGTATGGTACAAATACGCGTATACGTAACGTTTTAGGATGAATAGAGAAAAGTCGTCTGTTAAAAAATTGCGAAAGTGCTTCATCAAAAGGATGCCATTTTTAAAGCTCCAGGTCTTGTCCCGTGCTATTCTAAAGCTACGCGGACTCGGCTGGCCAAGTGCAATGTTATCATTATTCCCGCCGAGGGGATAGAGGTAGTAGTGTCGCTGAGGAATGATATAACAGGCCTTAACGCCAGGGCCTATAGCCGCACCTGTGCACCACGGGTTTCCTTCACCGGAAACAACATAACGAGATCCTCTATTCAAACACGAAGACCTGAAACTACTTTCGACACGCTTAGCCTCGTCCATATCGATCTTCGAATCCCGCTAGGAGTAGGTTAATATAAGCCGAGAGCAGAACAATAAACGCGGAGCTAACTGACCTCTTAGATGATCATCCAGTCGTGAATCGCTAGGTAGATTGCAGTCTTTTATGGGAAACAACATGGTACCTGGGTATGTTCCGTTCTTGAGGATGTGTTGGTGGGAAACTCGGTACAGGTTGATTTAGGAGTTCTTTTGTTACAAAGAACGAGGGAATTTCTTCCAAGGTCGGTATGTCGGGAGGGTCATGTAAAGAAAAAGCAATACTGGCCCAGGCATCTTCAGTATCGTCGCTGCTCTCCTCACGTACTAGATCAAAGCAGAGACGCATCTCGTCGCAAACGTCGCCAAAGGTTACCAAATTGCTACCTGGGGCTTGGTAAATACCAGCGAAGACATCCGGATCTTCAGCCGAACCTATAGTGAACTCCACATTCCACCCGGCTGTACGCATTTAAGGTGTAACTGTAGCCGACATGGCGATTATGCTTGAGTATTCTATAAAGTGAGGGGCGCGAAGAAGCGCGAAAAGAACAATACTAAAGTGGAGTGTATGTTGATGTTGGGAAGGAAAAAGAGACAATTGACACGAGATACCTACCGGGATCCTTACAGGTGCACTGTCTCCGCGTGTTGTTTGTAGGCTGGTTACCTATCGTACCTAGCTCCCTTATTTTCAGCTATGTCTTACCCGTGACTCTTCCTGTATGTCTTAACCGTGACTCTTTTAGTGCGATTGCCAGAGTCAGCCACAAAGGGCGGACTCGAGATAGGAACCTTCTGTATGTCTCAAGTCGGCGCGCAATCGTGTGCCTCATGTAGATACAAACATCCACATTTTACTGTAATATGCCGGCTCATCATCTCCCGCAGTCCGATCCTCGACAGTTCACGATCATGGCAAGGCCGCAGAAACGAAAGTGGCAGCAAGTAGACGACCTATCGCGAGAGCGCTTCACCAGCACCAGCCATCCGACTTCCCGCCCGAGTTCTATGATAACCTTTCCAAGATCTGGCTTACGCCTCGTGCGTTGCGAGAACTCGACCGGCGAAACCGTGACCGCTTCCCGAAGCCTTTTGCCGCTCAGAAACAACACGTCAAACAAGTTGCCCGAGCCGTGGGGAAGCCTGGTATAGACCTTTCCCGGTTTGCAAGAAGTGGTGGTCCAAATCTTTGTGATCGTCGAGCGGTACGCTTATTCTATTGCTTGCTCAACCTTCTGCTGTTACCGGCTCACTAACCTCTCGAGTGCCGAAGCCCGACAAATCCCACGTATACGAGGGCGTCCTCATCTACTTCAGTGTCGGGCAGCAAGCAGACACAGACGACTAGAACGTCTGGAACGTTTAAAACGCCTAGATCGAAACGTTCATCTGCATTCGATGACAATTTCATACAGCATTGTATCGACTATTCTATCTACCCTCATGATTACATGTTTCCCAATGGTAGCTGGGCGCCGGAGCCGGCCAACTTGGAAGAAAGTCGTCAGGCTTTGAAGGGTCCGAAGTGTTCTCTTCCCTCCGAAACCGCTTTCGAAGACTTTTGAACCAAACACTTAGCCCGGTCAGAAAGCACAGTAATGCGGAATGTTGTTCCGCTTCTTACTAGCAATACCCCATATATTTTCAACGAGGGAGATATTCTTTTCACTAATTTGGCCTCGCTGACTGAGATTCTTGCCGTGAGCCCTAAACCCGATTTCTTTGACGGGGCTTACCCCGGGATCGTGGAGAAAAAACTAAGAGACGAGCTATACGACATAATCGTACCCTACGTCCGGAGAGAGGCCACACTATTATATGACTCATATTGCGACTTATGCTTTGAAGACTAAAGAAGTTTACTTCGAAGCCGTAAGGGCACTCGGAAATCTCAGGATAGAGGCAAAAGAGAACCGCGACCGGTTTATCGAGATGGCGAATACAAGAGCCCGTGGTGGAAGCCCAGAGGCAACAGATGAGGAACAAGATGAAGACGACTTCCAAGTTGACAGTTGGCATCCACTTTAATTAAGTCTGATATATAGATGACTGTGCAACATGCTGTGTTTAGGTTCGTACCGTCTAGGCAAGCTCATGAGATCTCGATCCGGATTTCTTAGAGTGCTCATAAAGAACAAGTCGCGAAGAATGACGGTGGGCCATCTATCTATGCTACTGTCCGTCCTTCGTACGGACGGAAATGGGTAACGGACAGTAACCGTTTTACCGATCACCCGTGACCTTACCGTAAAGTTATGCAGCTGCCAGTCCAGGCCAGGCTCAGGGTGAGCTGAGACTATGTAAGCAAAAGCGGCGGCTGCGCTAAGCCCAGGTAGGTAATTGGTCGCGAGTATCAAAAGTGGTAAAATATACCATAGTAGAACCTACTATTTAGATCTAGGGCATAAGGATAGCTCATAGTACAGTAAAATAAATCCGCTCTGCCTTTCTAATTTAACTCCAGGCCTGTCTGAGCACTCGCGGGGTGTTACCAGTCCTTGCACGCTTCGGGCTAGACTTCTCAAGGGTATCATTTACCGGTCTTCTTCTCCTAGTAGTCTTAATTAACTGCTTTACTTGATTATGCTGAGCGGGTTGTCGGAGCACGGCACGGTCGAAGTTGATGAGCATAAGGCTATTGCGCTTTTGATTCCAGAGTACGTTGGGTTTGCGCACATTTTCGTGGCTTGCCCCTTTGTTCCAAAGTTGTTTCTTTAAGTCGTTTAACTCTTCCGCATAACCCGATATGTTGCTGGCCTATGATGTCAACAATATATGAAGAACTTGAAAACCTCCGGGCAGGGAGTAGCCCCAGGGCTCAGCCAAGTTGGCGATTCTTAGGTGCACCGGTACTACCCAGCTTTGAAGCCTTTTAAGCCGTAAATACACCTGGCTCTTATGTTGTAAACGATTAAAATGGAACTGGTGCAGCGTCCTTTTACCGACGAATGTATAGCTATACGGCGCTAGTTCAACCTTAAAAAGTCTTCCTATCGCTCCAGTCTTCCCTGCAAGACCGTGGTGGTCTAGCGCTACACAATATCGAAATAGGTTTTGACGTAGCTGCTCCTCAAGCAAACAAATAAATTGGTTAAAGTGGACCGGGTGTTCAGTGCCTTCCTGCGGCGGTATAATGTAGGGACACGTTAGGACAGTCCTTGTTAAGATGCCCTCCTTGCTTGAGACTTAACAAGCAAGCCTGCGTACAGTAATCCCCAGCAGGTCCAGAATCCACCGATGTCACAGTCCTGCCTGCTGGTTGTTCCAGTATTGACTTATTGTTATTGCACAAGGAGGGAAAACCCCTATCTATGTAGCAGAGATTGCCCAATCACTATATATATGCGGGCCGTAGGCCCGTGCCCGGTACCCCCGGTCTCCGGGGGTTATTCCGTAGCGTTCCGTGACAACCGATCTGTGCTGTTGATTGTTGGTCGAGTGCCGGTACTTCCGCTTCTGCCCGGCAGTAATCTGCGGTAATCCTGGAGTTCGCGAGGGGTTGTTGTCACCGTTCCTGTCGTTATCGTCATCGCGGTGCGGGTTTTTGGGATTTTTAGAGAGGTTGCAACCTGGTTGTTGCTTACTCTTTGGCTTGGCCTTTGGCTTAGCCTTGGACTTACCCTTGGACTTAGATTCATTAGTCCATGAGCCATCTGACTCTTCTGACTTGGCCTGCGAGTTCGGTTCTAACTCCGTTGACTTCGTTAACTGTGAATTTACCAGGGGGGTGACATATTCCTCATATCCGTTGTAGTGATTAGGCCAATGTTCTAACGTGGCCTCCGCTTTTCGATGGATGTCGAGATTATTGTGTGTGAAAGCCTCCGAACAAAAGGAATGCAAGTAAAATGTGGTTAGCTGGGCCACTGCAGTATGGGATGGCCCATGTTGATGCACATCGGTTCCTGGGACACAAAGGTGATAATATAATGTCTTCATAGCATCGTCACTATCACCGCCTCGGTCGACATACAGCAAAACTGATGCTCTGCCAGCTGCGAGATAACCATATTTGACCCCCTCTACAATCATATAATCGTAGACTTGTATGAGAGCCATAGCAACATGTCGTTGCACCCCCTCCTGGGCATTCAGGTCACTATTAGTTGAAACTTTATTCCAACCAACCAGGTTAAGAACCTCCTTGAATAGTGTTTCCTTCTTAAGCGCCCTCGAGACTGTCGACATTCGGTTTGTGAGCCGCCTTATAGTCACAAACGAAGGCCAACAACGCTCCACTACTCGGGCGAATGGACCAGGCCTTATAGTCAGGTTTAATCATGCATTTTTCTGGTTCTGAATTGGAGTCTGAATTGGGATCTTTGGGTATCGGGTAATAGGCGACATCCTTTTTAGTGAACCATGCAAGGGTGAAGTTGAATGGCTGAGCTCTCGGGGACTTGGCGCTGAGGAATCTTTTGAGAATCACTACTGCAGCGTCTCCGACTCCCTTTGTCTCGCATTCTTCAACATCGTCTTCAGTATTTCTAGGCCGTTCGAGGGACTCTCCTATTAAGGAAGTGGCAGCGGACATAGGAAACGGTCTCTTAAGGCCAAAGACATCGGTAAGCATCTGAAAATGCCGTTGGTGATGATCAGGCCAGTCGGTCCACGGCTTCAGCAACTGAGGGTAAAACTTTTTCGTGATATCGGTGTTTTCTCCAGTAGATCATTCGTTGCCAATTGCGAAAGTCTGGTAAAGTCCGTGACAGTTATTCAAATAATGTTTAAATGTGGTCTGTCGTGTGGATTTTCGTTGAGACATGGTGAGCACGGGCGGGACGTGTAGGGTTTAATCAGGCTCGTATATATCAACTTCTAAAGAAAGAAGAGATAAGGAAGTTTACGTGCTTACGCGGTTGATTGTGATGGTTTTATGCCTGGCAACAACAAACAGTACGTGATTCGTGGGGCTCAGAAATCATGAGTAGGTACCTTTTTTAGGCACCCACTTCTGACGTGAAACAAAACAGCACACAGAGCGAGAAGCTGGCCTTTGTACTAGAAAGTCCGGTTAGGTAACGTATTTGTCACTTATTTCGGCCAGCTATACATCTCGGACACCCCTTTTCCTATATAAAAAGGCAGCCCGTGAGGGGACGGCCTGTATGGGGGCCACTGATCTTAACGAGCATCGTCTAATTAATCCCCAACAAAAATCCTTACTATTATTGTACTTGCAACTATCCCCGAGCAAGAGAATATTAACACAGTTTCATGTACACGTTTCGATACGCTTTCAGGCCTAGATCGAACGATACCAACAGCTCAAGTGCGTCGGACAAGACTGACGGCCTGCTAGGCAGGAGAAATGCTTGACACCCTATGTCGGAAGCTTTTAGAATAACAAGCTCACACGTGTTGTCTGGGGTGATAGACATTCGTCGCTTGTTATATTCCCCCGTGAAAACATTCCGGCCTCATTTTTCATTCCCTTGGGGGGAGACGTGGGCAATGTTCAACGAGGTACACGGTACAACTTACATCAGCCCACTAATCCTCGAGGATTGTTTACAAATGAGTTAACAAGCGGTTACTACCGTGCGGCGGCTAACACGAACGCTTCGTTACTCGCTCATTATAGTAGCACAATGTATAGTCTCAGTAGGGATACCGCAAGGATGCGTTGCTCTCTTATTACATCGCTTGGCCGCCCCTCTTATGGGCCTGACTCGTGGACAGCAGCTTTTTCAACGTATCACAAAAGCATCATGCGGTTGCTAGCAGATGCTCGGCCCTTTACTCAGCCTTAAGACGAGTCCGGTCGCTTGTAATTGCCAGCTTGATCTTCTGATTGTTTCAGTAGACGAGGCGTTAAAGAGCAAGCGTCCGTATCTCTCGTGCGTAGACGGTAGAATATGTAGCGAGCCACTCGATACTCACCCTTCTAGTACACGTTTTCACATCAGCCTTTTCAACCACATGCGCGCCATCTAAACAATCTCCGAGTAGAAACACGACAATAGAATACTCCTACTAGTATAGCTTCTTTCTAAAGGGAGAAGTTAAACCTTAGACCTTTACGTCATGCTTCGGTACTTGCCGGCGCGATACCGTTTGGTAAATGAGAAGGAAATTTTGCCTACCCGTTTTGCATACAAATGTTGAAGTGTTAGTATAGAAGCCTCAAAGACAGGAAGTTCTAGAATCCGGAAACGGAGTCCCATATACTACATTCGCCCCACAAGACAGTGACCTTCAAATAGGGACGCAGCGGGGTGTCGATCATAAGTCTCCAAAACGTTGCAAAAACACGCAGATCGTCTGGATTCAGGGACGCTGCAGTCCGCTCTTTTTTAACTGGCTCTCCGCGCAACTAAGATATGACGCTCGCCGTAACAATGGCCGTTCAATCAGGTCCAGGGCCCTTTTCTTGCTCCGTTATTTCACGTCGTCATCTGCAGAGAAACACATCATATCATGCAGCCCACCAGCTACTGTTCAATCTGTTCTGACTATGTTCGGCGTGGAAAATTGGAGTTTCGCGGTCGGGACGTTATGGCGTCTGAGGCTGTGCATCAGAATTGCTCGGAATGCGATAGGTTTGAAGTCAATGAAAACCAACTGTGCTCTTTCTGCTCTCACATCCGCCCATCTCATTTGCTGACTTGCGGATGTGTTCGTGATTTGGTTGACGGACAGTTTGAAATTGTACTTGGGACACCGGTGGAACTACACTCAAGGCAGGGGGCATGTGCATTCTGTCGATGGTGTCTTCATGTTGCCCAAGCAGATTCCCGGTTGCGCCAGTATACAATCAACGAAGAGAAACCGATCTATATCATGAGACGGATAAATATTGAGAATGCCGAATACGGTCACAGAAGAGACAATGCCAGCGTCGACTGGCATCCGACAATCATACTTTATATCACCAGCAAGGCATCCCGTTTTGTTCGAGATTCGGTGAACCCTCAATACGTCCAGCTTGGACACAACAAGATATCACAGTGGGCACTTCCTGCAGTTGGCAGTAACACCTCGATCAGCCCAACCCCCACCAACTTGAAACCATTCTCAGTTGTGCCATCTTCCGTCGAGTGGGCTGTAGCACACCGCTGGAAGGCTGAGTGCGAAAAGGGGCACAAAACCTGTCGTGCGAATGGGGCGGGAAAACTGCCAATCAACTTCCGGCTTATAGATGTCCAACTAGAATCCGTTGTCGACGCCCACGTCGAGCCATACCCGCCCTTTGTTTCGCTCAGCTATGTCTGGGGTGCCGATTTATCGAACGTGACTACAGCACGCCGTGCCAACTTCGCCTCCTTAAAGCAGCCGGGTAGCCTGCGTCATCTGCCGCGAACGATTGCGGATGCCATGCAAGTCTGCAAGCAACTAGGCGAGAGGTATCTATGGGTCGACAGGCTCTGCATTGTGCAGAATGACAAGGAGGACAAGCACGGGCAGATTAGGTCGTTGCAAGCAATATACTCCCGTGCCAACCTTGTCATAGTGGCGGCCTGTGGGGACAGCATGCATTCAGGTCTAACCGGCATCCATGACGAATTTCCAAGAGAAAAACACCAAATTCCTACTGAGATCTCTGGGTTCACCATGGCCAACAAGTTGAATGGCTTTGACAAGGCCACCCAAGGCACTTGGAACGAAAGAGGCTGGACATACCAGGAGGCTGTCCTGGCAAGGCGCAAGTTGTACTTTACCCCTGCCGAGATCTGGTTCGAATGTGCAGAAGGTGTCCAGCGAGAAAACGCTTTTTCGGTCGATCGGACATCCAAAGGGCCCGTGGGCAACCGCCTGAGAGTACGCGAAAGCAATGAAACAAGTCCGAATAGTGACGACTACGAGGATTACAGACGGCACCTAGAGCAATATTCTCGACGCATCCTGACTTATCCCTCCGACGTATACCATGCCTTTCATGGCGTCGAGGATGCATTCTACTCAGAATGTCGAACCATCTTTGGGCTACCAGAATCCGACTTCAGCCGCGCATTGTTGTGGTATCCATACGACTGGCCAGGTCTCCAAGAGCGTCGGCCCTGCGATGAAGACGTGACGCTGCCCTCTTGGTCCTGGGCATCTTTGATTGGACACGTTGCAACGTGCAGATTGTACGGCAGCTGGAACTCCAGAGCCCTTCAAAGAGGCTCTTTTTACTGCTCACTCTGTGAATGGAGCACGTGGAATGAAGATGGCGACCAGCAGACTATCCGCAAGATTGATTCCGTCAACGACGATAAAGTCTGGACACAGCTTGACGATATTTGGTCAGAGCAAGATCCAACAGACGAATCCCATTTCGATAGTTTCCTCGGCGCCCCAGACTATCGCCAATTTCTCGCCCTAACATGGGCCAAAGGCTGCATCGAAGCAGACGTGCCCACTGATCTGCTCGTTTCGCCAACTGACTCCGCCATGTCGGCCGAAGGGCTAGCAGCCCGCTGGCCAACGGTCGGAGCATTCTGGGCTGAAGTCCGACGTGGAACCCGCCACACACAAGATCCCTCTATCCCGCCTAACTTTTGTCCTGGATGTCTCCTCACCCGTACCCAATGTTCAGTCTTTTGCGTCGAGCACGATGGCCATAAAGAGCACCTCCGCGGCGACGTCTACGTACCTAATACGCACTTCCTCATCCGCCATGCGCAAGGCGACGGTGGAACTGTCGGCTCGCTTCTCGGCACGGTCGAGTATCGACTGCGCGGTGCAGCAGCAACGACCGATCGAGCTGCCGATGTGGAGTTTATTGCCCTCGCTGTAGGATGCATGCCCGTGTGCGTATCTGACCAGGTGGGCGGGAACTTGTTGAGGAAAAACCACTTCCACAGGGGCCGACCAGAAAATTTGCTCGGATTTGCCCAGCCGGGTGTTCTTGTTATGGCTGTGAGGTGGGACGGGCCAGTTGCGCGTCGTATGGCACTAGGATGGGTGACCTTACAAGGCTGGGTGGATTCAAAGCCAAAATTTAGAAGGGTTATATTGGCATAGATAAAGACAGTTTTTATACATTGAGGAGAGAAATGGCGTGTTTGAAAAAAGAAGGGGGAGTTCGTAATATTATGCTTATTAAGCACATTGCCCTAAAATTTTCAAGTGTTCTCTCTTAAAGCCAGCCACAATACAGACCGTAGCATGTTATCAAAGCCGGCTGTCCTTTCCTTATATCTTTGTCTTACATTCAAGTACAGGGTTGAATACAGTTTGCGAAGTCCGAGACCTTGGATGATACAGCGAGACTTACCAAGTTCTTGGGTTCCACTGTAGGTAGATAGACAGAACAATAACAACGTCAACATGTCTCATGCTGGCACGCAGCCGCAACAGAATATACCGAGTGTCCGTAGGTGTGACCTTATTGGCCGGCTACAGATTCTCTGCAAGATCTAACGACCGTGTTCTGGTCGGATGTTCTTATTGCTAGTGAGTTACTGATCGTTATATACTTACTTACTACTTTGCATTGCTACGTCTTTAGCAGTGGCATATAATAATATATAGGACTGATGAGTACATCTGATTAGGTGTTTATATGGCTTGTTTATATAGCCATCCTTTGTTCCGCCGGTATCTCGGAGAAAACGTATCCGCGAAATTTGGGAGGTGATGAGCGTGCTCACCCGATCGGCAACTCTGTGTTGCGTTGAACGTTGAACGTCTTGCATATAAGCCCCCGACCACCCTCAGCCCGTACCCACCGGGCCTCCATATTACATTAATAGAGTCAAGGAGCTTGAAACTATCGCAGCAGTATTCTCTCTTTCCAGCGTCCTTATTGCTAGCGAGTTGTGTGTTTAACGCTTAAGTAACTGTTCGGTCGCGGCTGGGGGGTGACGAGCTTTCGGAACCGAAAACTCCTTGATATTATGATTACGTGCCGTAGTAGGCGTTTAGTTAGCAGTGTTTCTCCGCTGTGTAGTAACTTTTTCGATCCCGCTCAGCTCGGCGACAGGCAGCGCTACTGCAGCCCTATAGCTTTCGTGGAGCGCTTAACCTAGCTCTAGGTAGTCGCGCCGCGTTTGATACAGGAAGGGGGTTAAAAGAAAAGGGGGTTAAAAAAAAGGGGGGGGACCTCAGTAAAAGCGGCATTGTTCGGGGCAGAAGGAGCAGCATGCCCCGGATGGGTTTAACCTTCGTACCGAGTGTTCAATATTGCACTACAAGCCCTTCAGCGAGAACCGTGATGTTCAAGCTAGTCCAAGCGATTGGTCGTCGTATGGTAAACAGTTTGTATATAGCTCCGCTGCACCGAAATCCCTAAAGCACACTTCAATTTTGTCAGTCACTACAGTAGACACTCGGCTCCCCCCGACCACAGTTTTTTCTCCTTTCCAGCCGTTTTCTAGACGCAGTTTAGTACGATGTCAGAATTTACCAACCCTTTCGTCCTCCCCGTCGCTAGGGGTACCCTAAACAATGTTGCAACCAAACCGTAGACCCACATGAGAACGCTCCGTCGTACGGTCCGGTTCTACAGGAGCGACGATGAGAGACCCCAGACCCTTCAAGTTCTACATTATTACTCGCTAGCCCCGCCATGTCTTGTTATAGTACTAGTACCTATTCGCCCTTTTCGGATGCAGAGAATATGCTAGGATACTGCAGCTAAGACCTCTAGCTATGTCCTATGGAGGGACATTGGGTTCAAGATGTGTGACTATTGTCCCTGCTACTGCCACACGAGTTATAAAACACGCATGGGCGTGAGGGATACCGTGATACCTATCCCGGAAGATTCCGGTTTAATTAACCAAGGTCTTCACCAAGTGAAGCGTGCTCGTCAAACCCTCACTGCACTCATTCGCCTTTCGTCGTAGGTGGTCCACCTGCCTGATGCTTGGACCACAGTATTTTATTCTCTAGTTTCACGACTAATTGGGCGGGGATCAATTTCTATGTTGTTCACACAGACACGTACACGTAGATGAATATTTGTAAGTCTATTTTTCATTTCGAATCATATATCGACGAATCAATGATGCCAACTTTCAAGTCCAAATCCCCTAAGCTCGGTGTAATGTACACAGAGCCAAACATATTGGAATTGGATACCCAAGCCCCCATATTACTACTTCGTAGATGCGCTGTTGATTGTCACCGACCTAATTACGTATGAAAGTCAGTGACAGAAAGGATGATATACTGTGGCAGGGTACTTACGAAAACGGAGAGAAAAGCATGTGCGAGGAGTGATAGATGGCGAGTATTGCCCAAGATCTAAGCTCGCATACTCGTGCTAGACGATGCCGAGTGAGGATTTAGGGTGAGCTTCAATACCTAGACACACAACGTGCGAAGAGGACAGATCCACGCCGTCTAAGGGATCTATCTAACTGGGTGGTATTTACGTCTGCATTGAGTACGTCTACCCCTGAGGAAATCCCCGGGACGGTGATGCCTATCATAGGCTCGGTAACACGTCAGCTTATGCGAGAGATAGTATACGGTTGAGATATGCATATGTATGTATTTATCTAAGTGGTGAGACGCGCGAGGCTAGTGGCGCTCTGAATAGCCTAACGGTTGAGAACTTGCCCTTTTTACGAGCCCTGTGCTCTCACCCACCCGGCAAAAGGGGATTTCGGTTTCCCCCATGGTACTTCTCTAACAAATTACCAGTGAACTATAGCTTTGTATAATACCTAGTGCCTGGTTTTAGATTTTAAGCATATCGACGTAGAGTGATGTATTTATGCCTTGCTCTAAACATTTTATGGGGTGCAGGTCACAAAACAATGCAATACGGACTGGCAAAAGTAGGTGCTTTGTACCATTTTCAGCAGACATCAAAAATAGGTTGAAGATACATCGGAAGTAACCACAAATAAAGCAGGCCTAGGACCTCGACTAGACATCTAGCCGATTTACTCATCCACTTACGAATGACCAGGTCTTAATATTACCGTGTTGCCCATTGATCTGCGCGTGGCTACAACCAAGTCCCTGTTTTTATTCCCAGTAAAACTGACATGCTGCTTATCGACGACTAATATTGTCACGGTCTCAACCGTGAGCATATAAGTAACTGCAGGCATCAAGGAACCCACCTTAATAACGTTCTACCTTTGGTAGTGTCGTGGTATAGTGCTGCAGTTCTGTTCCGTGATAAATATGGCGCATTGTCGTCACCGGAGTCCAGATGCTGTTCGGATGCCAATCTCACTGTTATAATATCAGCTCAGAGCTTTTTATTATTAAGTTACTTTCTAGGTTCTGCATGTTTACTTTTTCCCCCGCGTACCAACTTGTTCCGTTAACCTAGGACGATAGCTAATGATTGTTCTGGTGTTTCTAGGTATTTATAGGTCACGGAAACATACTGAAACGAAGGCCTCGCAACACTACCGAACCTAAAGCAAATGCCAGCAGAATTCATACGCGGAGGAAGCTAAGACCATCTAGATGTCAGCAGAGTCAATCGAGTCAGCAGTCCTAATGTACATAACAGTCTATAGGATAAATAAGTAAGTGTATCAACAGAAGCCTCTTATGTTAGCTTATCAAAGGGATGCCTAAGAAGCCTGTACTGTACATGACTCTGGAACTTTATGTGATGTATAGAATTCTGTACAGCGAGCCAACGATACTGGTTTCTGCTGATATTTAATAGAATTAAGCTTATAATGCGTACAATTTCAAGGGTAAATCTTAGCACAAAATCATCGTCGAGTGTTAGGACAGACCGTATTATATCAACCGGACGCAAACCCCCCTTTTCCAGGTAGCAAGATGCTCGAAATACCAACCAAGCCAGTTAATCAAGGAGGATGAATGGATAATTAACACCCTAAACAGCCATAATGGGATCTTCCTTTAGCACTAGGAGGGACGTTGAGAAGCTGCTAGAGAGAGTTTCACCCATTTATTGCAGCGGTAGATATGGCCGATCCGTATTTTGTCGCGGGAAGGTCAGGAACCCGTGCAAAGTATGGATTATTGGTCCTGTGTCTACGATGAAGTGGAATATTCACGCATCATTTATACAATATGGTCGTGATCTTTTAAACTTCACATAATAAATCCAGTCTACCGGTGCTAACGCTTATAAAGCGACGGCAAAACCGCAAATTTATCGGGAACTAAACCAACTAAAGCATGATTAGGATTGGAGCTATCGGCCCCTAGTCTTTGCACGCACGCACACAACTTGTTACGCTGCTAACCGTAAACATATATAAGCAACTATAAGCAACTATAAGCAGTTAAGTCGTCCAGCTTAACAGCTTTTTTACTCCTTGATTTTTTACTAAGCTAGATATTTCTTTAAATAGTTTATATATAAATAAATTTATCAACATTTTTTTATAAATTGTTTTAATTATTTAAAAGTTTATAGTTTAATTATTAAATTTTTTTTATAATATTATATTTTTAATCAGAGATTCCTGACCTTTTCTCTCCACTATTAAATATGGGTAGCTGTATCTGCCGCCGCGATAAGTGGGTGAAGTTCTCTCCCACAGCTCTTTTCAGCCTCCTTGGCTGTCTGGTTTGGTAGGTTCTTCGAGCACCTTGCTGGCGGGGAGGCCAATTGATATAAATGGGATTATCTATGGTGAGCTCCACTACACACACGTGTTGATGCTGATGATGACAGGGGCCATAAGTTAGCTCAAGGACTGTCATTACCGCTTTCTGGTCAACGAACTTTCTTTTGGAGTACAAACATTTCCAAATCTCTGCCGCCGCCCCCGACGACGAGCAAAGACTTAATTAGTGACGGTGAACCGGTGAGTACCTACCTCTATGTAAACAAGGTGTCCGCAATCAATTGGGAGAGCCGATCAGCAATGACGCGGCCAGCTTCCAATAAGAACCCCGTCATAACTACCCCTTGACAACACGCCTACTTTGGAAACCTCTGCTAATAAAGGTCGTACCCGGGGGCGAGGCGCACAAGATTCTAAATTAAAACATTAACGGTCGAAGCGAAAGAGACGAGATAGCGCGTCTTCTCCTGCCGCTCTTAACTGGATTTAATCTACATGTCGTGGTGGCTAACTCATATTAAATACTAGCTTAACATCTCCAACCCCAAGCTACGGACTCACAGCTCACGCGGATCAAAAACACTGATGAAAGATGATGTGAAATTCCATTGACTCTTAAATATCTGCTGTACATAAGCAAAAATGCAACTGATTCATGCTAAAAGGGACATTAGTCCCCAGATATCAATACAAGCCCGTTTGGGGTAGCGCACTCGCGAAGCGTCGCCCCCACAACAATTTTTCATGCTCGCTTCGCTTCCATGTGTTCCATGTGTGCGTATATAGTAGATATAAATTCTATGCGTCGCATATACCCAAATCGGGTGGCGAGAGGGAGGCGCCGAAGCCTACCGAGACTGCGCATTGGTCATAGTCTCTTCCATCTCGACTGTGAGTTTGTATCTAATAAGATGTGGCGACTGTGCGCTCTTAGATTTCAAGTGTGATCTTCTGGCCCTTGACGCGCCCTATTACCTGCTCTGGCGCATACTTGGGGATGACCTCATCGTCGTGTAGCATCTCGAACTCCTCGGTAGCATCGCGACCCATGAAGTTCATGATGGCCTGAGGGCCACCGGGGTGCTCGTCCAGCCAGTTGGACAGGTCCATGACCACACCCTTGACGACAACCCATAAGTCGTCCTTCTTGTTGTGCTTCGCAACCTCTTCCAGGGTGTACTCCTTCTCGGGGATCTCGAACTTCTTGGCAGGCTGTGATGGCTTGGCGCTCTCGGCCGCGGACGTAGTGCTCGTCGTCTGGCCGGCGGGTGAGGTTGAGGCAGTAGCTCCGTTGGCCCACTCGACGGAGATCTTACCCGGCTGGGAGGGGTCGATGTGAAGCGAGATCTGGCCAAGACGTTGAGCAGCGCCAGCAGCACCTGAAAGAGCCTGCTGGAACAGATAGTTGCTGGCAGTGTCACCGGCAACACGGCCGTAGACAACACAGCCTAACAGCGAGGAACCACCCAGTCGGTTGGCGCCGTGGACACCACCAGCCAGCTCACCGCAAGCGTAGAGACCCTCGAAAGGCTGCTTAGACTGGTTCAAGACTTGAGCCTTGTCGTTGATCTCGATACCACCCATGGTAAAGTGTAGCACGGGCTCCATGAGAGCGACGTGGAAATCATCGTTGATGTCCAAGGGCATGTTGTGGAAGAACTTCTTGCCCCATGGGTCCTTTTGCTTGCCATCAGCGATGGCGTTGTAGGTTGTGAAGGTCTTTTGCAAATGGTCGGGAGTGCAGCCAATCTCCTTGGCAAGCTGCTGGCCGGTCATCTTCTTCATCAAGCCACGGCCAGAGTAGTGGCGAGTGTGGAAGTCCAGAGTGTTGGAAGCCTTGGAGTTCAAGATCAAGCGGATAGGGAACTTGCCCTTGTCCTTCTCCTTCCACATCATGCCGGAGACGTAATCTCTGTGACCGAGCTCGTCGCAGAACCTGTCACCGTCTGCGTTGAGCAATAGACCACCCTCACCACGCAGGGCTTCGGCAGCCAAGAACTTCCACTTCGACCCGGGGTCCTTGGGATCAACCAGACCCGTGGGGTGGACCTGGACCTTGTCCATATCGATGCCGTTTCCACCAATGGCCATGACCATCTTCTGGCCGTCGCCAGTGGCGTGCGAGCCGTTTGTGGTGGCAAGGCCGAAGGTGTCGGGCCTGTGCTGCTTTAGTAGAGAGCTGTCCGTGAAGTCGGCAGCGTAACCGCCGGTAGCTAGGACCACGGGGCCGTCGAGACTCGAGGCCTCGCCGTTGGACTCATACTGAACACCGGTGATCTTGTTACCCTCCTTGTTCAAGCCTGTGACGCGGGCTTTCTTGATGATCTGGACTCGTTCGGGTTCGGTCTCGGCGAGCTCCTCTAACCGCTGCATCAGGGCGTATGTGATGGCCATACCAGGGAACTTGGCATCGTGGCCTCTGTGTGTCCGGGGCTGGGAGTGACCACTGGTACGTTGTCAGCGAAAACCTCTACTGCCACCCATCAGATTTAGCGAATGCGCGCTTACCCAAGCCGCGAGACCAGAGTCAGGTCGAGGTTGAAGACATCCTGCAGCCACTCGACGGCGGCGGCAGACTTGTAAGTGAGGACTTTGATCAGATCGGGTCTGGCCTTGTCACGGGCCGACTTCAGAGTATCATCGTAGAACTGCTTGACACTGTCTTGGATCTTGTGGTCGACTTGAGTTCGGGTCAGGGCGCCGTTGATACCCGAGGTGGCCTTGGTGGAGTTGCCGCCGAAGAAGCCTATGATGACGGTGTCAGTGGGCGAGTCACGGTTCTTTCACCGGCTTCTCACCTTGCTTGTCGAGAACGACAACGTTGCCACCAGCCAGGTAGATGGTGTGGGCGGCACTGAGACCAGACACTAGACGAATAGCTCAAGTCAGCACATCATATACGATTGGTGTCGCGCGCGGGTATCACGGGTTTTCTTACGGCCGCCACCAACAACAATGACACGAGGGGCCATCTTACGCTGGCCAACAATATATATCTCGAGCGGTGGAGAGGGGTATCAAAATAAAACAGGCAAGGCGAAGAGGATGGGAGAGGATGGGAGAGAAGGCAGAGTGTTGTGTTGGCTCGGGAATTGCAGGAGGGGTGGGTAATGAAAAAGAGAGAGAGAGAGAGAGAGAGACGGGAATGCGCCGAGTTGATATTGAGAACAAAGTGACGAAGCTAACTGCTTTGCTGCAGGCTGGGGAATTGGGAATTGCCGACACGCTGATTCGTGCACGGCGGCGTCGAACAAGGCCTCGCTGAGGGATGAGCCGAGGTCGCCTGGGCCACCCTGACGTCGGCCCTCTCGCCTTGCCGAATTGGTCTGTACAGTGGGCTTAGCGCTCCCAGATGCTCTTCCAACGCCCCTCCAACGCCCCAAGTCTGCCCCAAGGTCTGCCTGCGGGTGGTTGTGCTTTGGTACAGTGTAGCCCGAACCCCAGACCGTTTCCCCCCAGACCCCCACTCTCTCCACTCTGCTCAGACACCAACCCCGAATACGGCAAATTTGTTGGTAAGTACCTAGGTACCTAGGTAAGTATACATAGTACCTATGTTCTACAGTAGGTAAGTAAGTAGGTATGGGCTTAAATACTAAGCAGGCAGGTATTTCAACTGACTCAAGGTAGCCTCTGCATGGATTAATTGTCCAGTTGAAGCGATGACGGATCTTCAATGGGGGGATCCGAGTTGGTGAAAAGTACAAGAGTACACAGTCTGCCGAGGCTTTATCCAAAAGCGACCGAGTCAGTCAGCCGACAGCGACTATCGCCGATAATACCCACTCATTCCCCAGTAGTTACAGTACAATTAACTTGTAAGCTTGCCTCATAACGTCCATGGCAGCAAATGGTTGGATGAACCTTGCATTTCACTTGAAGATACCTATACTGCCCCTCAGAATGCACTGTCGTCTACTACAACCAATGGTGATGCTGTGATTGGTGGTATTTGTAAGCTTGGGCACTTGGAACGGTATCGTCACGCCTCTTGATTGTTTGAGGCGTGTCTCGTACCTAGGTACCGTGCTGCTCGGTTGACACAGGCACTCGACGGGTCCTAAGCACATGATCTCCCCCGGCTTAACTGTGGGGAAGGGGATTGCCTGACTCTTGGTTCTCCGAATCGATCGTCTCACACATTAGCAGCTGATCCATCGTATTTTTAAGCCGCTTATCTGTTGCAGAATACCTACCTGTCTGATCTCAGGTCTGGTCTACTCTGGATTTAATTGGATAGACTGCGCCAAAATTTGGCATGTGAAAGTCGGTAAAAGTGACGACAACTGTGATAGACAGCTGCCAGGCACGTGACTACCTTACTGTCTCTCAGTTGCGCGCTGCTTACTCGTGGGAGCAAACGTCGGCGACAGCACGTCTGCAACAAATTGATATTGATCCTGAGTAGTCTACACTGCCATGAATTGCAAATATACCCGACTTCCTATTCACCTCCTTTGCCGTAAATGATATATCGAAAATACGAAAATACGAAAATACGGAAAAAGAACCCCTGGGTTTATGTTATGTCTCTGCATCATCCTTTCATTCTTTCATATAATCGTCCCAGGCCGCCTTGCCCTTTTTAGCCTCCTTCTGCAGGCATTTATACACTGCGCAGTCTCTTGTTAGTAACCAAGCATATTGATCTGATATGATAGCATTGTGGAGGACAACTTTGAGGACGGAAGAGTCGCTTACTTTCATGCGTATGCGACCACGCATCTTTCGCCACCTCCACCGACTCCGAAGCATATTGGACATCCATTCTCGAGTGTTCCTTCTCTTCCTCGTTGCCGCCGTTGTCGTTACCCTCGTCCGCCCGGTTGTCGCGCCACCGTCGATGGAACATAGAGGCTTCCCATAATCTTCCCGGGCCCTTGTTAGCCAAAGCTACCCGGCGTCTGTCATTCGATCTCTTGTACTTACGCCATCGCCAATTCTCTTGAACGCCATTTTCTCTCCTCGGGATTCGCCGCTTGCTTTACGATGTCTCTCAGTAAGTCAACTCGCGTATGCAGCTCGTTTGTCATTTTCTCAATGTTATCTCCATAGATCTCCGGTCTGGCTCTACTCCCATCAAGCCCGTTCGCTATATCCCGTGCCCGCTCGAGTGATGCTGTATAGGTATCTAGCCCTCCGGTACATTTAGTGCACGCACAGGTAAACCCCCAATTTGTCGCGGTTTCCCACTGCCGCTCCTCCCTCAGGCTATAGCAAGATATGTAAGAAATCGTCAGCTCCTCTCCCGCTGCGATGTGGCGGTTCGCTCGTCCAACCCAACGGTCTGGGTATGTATTGCATTCGTAAGTCACGTTCGGGTCGCACTGTCACATTCGCTTCAAAGTTAGCAAGCCCAATTCGGGTCTATTCGCAGACAGTCGATGGCTTGACTAATTGGCAAGATTTATGGCTCGAATATCTAGAGAACGTGCAGCGACGAGAAATAAGCGACTCTAGAGGACACTGACCGAGTGGTTGAATCTGGACGCTTCAGTAAACATTACAGACGCCTCTACTATCGCAGCCTCCGTGCCAAAGCAGTTGCTGTCGAAAACATGTAATAGGGACAGGTATTCATCCTGCTGATCCTGGGTCAAATATGTCCCATCCGGCCTCTGCATAGCTAAGCGTCTCATGTAGGATCGTGCTGTTGCTTCATTGTAGTAGCCGTGGAGGGCAGACCACTCTCTTTTGTCAGAGGCATCCAAACTCTCGTATAAGTCGATAAGGGAATTAACTTTCACAGTCCAGCTTCTAGAGTCGTAATAGGTCATCGATGTATACGTTACAAGGATTGTCTCGCCAGGTTTAATGTCCCTCGTCGCAAAACAGCCCAGGCCTTTACCGTCTCCGGCTTCTCTTACCTCGAAAGGATCGTCGCTGTTCGAGATGTCCGAAGCCATGCTTTGCGCTTTCCACCAACCTGTGGTGAAAAAATATAATACTACAGTCTGGGGATATAGAATCGAGAAGACGAAAACACTAAATGTGTCGGGTTCAAGTTTGTAACGCAATCTGGTATCTATCCGTCATTCGATGGGCTGACGATACTCAAAGTCCATGTACGAAAAGGGGATAAAGAATAAGTCTAACTCGAGGCCTACATAGTGTTACCGGAAGCGGCTTCGAGCCTACCATGTTACTCATCGGGTTTCCCCTGTAGGATCTGCATAAAGGCAACTTTGCATACATGAATTATGTATTTTGCTTTGTCCCGAGGACGTCTTAGGCTGAAACCAGCCAGTGCTTTGATTCCTTGGTGGCTGCACCGTGATTTCATTCGCTTTGTTCTGCCGGTTATTTGGCTTGCCATATTTGTGCCTTGTTTGTCATTTCGAAGGAAATCCAGCCATTTCGGGCTTCTCCTTCGAGCGCTCGACCATATCTACCTAACAGTTTCAGTTCACGGGCTGTATGTAATTTAGCATCATGGCGGCTCAAATCCTGAAAACACCTCCGGAGAGGTTGGAAGATCTTACTGGCCGTGTCCATAACCTAGAGGCTGCGTTTCAAGTACAATTCGCCCAATGGAGCAAGAAAAAGCTAGGTAGTGCCGCGGAATACTTCTTATGGGCATACACAGAGACAATCCACTCGATGGAGCTTATCAGGGCCGAGAATTATAAAAGCGACGCCCATCCGAATCTGAGGCCAGAGTTAGACATTCTTTTCCAACGAGTTATCAAACTCCTCCAGCAGGCGCTTGAGTATGTCAAGGTAACCAAACACCAGCTTACCCCGGTACATAAGGAGCTACTAGCAAACGTGCGCCGTATCAACAATACACCTGATATCAACAACGACGGGTTACACATGCACCAGATAAAAATGGGCAACCAGTTATTTGACATCCGACCCCCGAACCGAGCAGCGTGGGTGAAGGATGGGAAAGACTTGAAGCCGAACAAGGAATTCGACGGTGTATATCAGGAGTTCTGCAACTTAAAAAGGGAGACGCGAATCGCTCAAACCCGTCACGAGTTGTACGCTACCAGATCATGGAAGTTACTAGAGTCTGCCTTTCAGGCGCTTAACATCCCGGTGATCGATATCTACCCGGATGATGACTTCTTCGATAACGACGCTCGATGGACGTTTGTTGACTATCCTTACGGAAGCAAGGAGTTCTTGTACGGGGGAAATGGTCGACCGGGAATGCTTGCCCTCAAGGAGAGGATAGGCGGAATACTTACTAATACCGAAAGGGGCCAAATGAGCGCTCCCGTTGTCACTGTGGCAAAGATGGCAAAGGTGGTGCCAGACGGAAAAAAGGGCAAGGGAAATAAAAAGAAGAGCAATGGAAAGGGCAAGAAAAAAGACAAGGGTAAGGAGAAGAAGTCAAAGAAGAACAAGAATCACCCAAACAACGACGCCGGTCCGAATCCCAAGAAGCAGCGGACCGGATATGGGGGTTACACCATGAATTTGGTGAACGCCGCGGCCGACATCGAGGACTGCCTACGCGACAGCAAGTTCACGGACGTGCGGGAGGACAACGTGGGCCGGCCGGGATCGGAGCGGCTCGTGACGCCAACGGTAGAGATACGCAGGACGACGCAGGTGGCGTACCACGAGGACCTGCGGTACATCATCGACGAGATCTACAAGCGGCGCTTCGGCACGCCGACGAGCCGGGACAAGCTTCCGGAGACGCGGGCCGACCGCAGGGCGTGGCTGGCCCTCGCGAAGAAGGAGCTTATGTATGCCCGCGCGGGCGTGCACGACTTCATCGATTCGGCGACTTCGCCCGCCAAGGCGAAGAAGCTGCGCCTCGCTGCGTACAAGCTCAAGCTCGTGCGCGCCATGTACACCATCGGACTGGTCTCTGGCGAGCCGGCCGCGTCGGCGAAGATGATCAGAGAAGGTCTAATTGGACGCCTCGACGATTGGATTCTACATGAACAGGCATGGAACGCGGCTGAGGAGGTCATCATGGGACGACCGGGCATCACGCAGGAGACGTATAATACAATCAACGGCCAGGTCGAGGAGCGACAGGCGAATATTGCTCGATGGAAGGGGTTGCGAGCCGAGCTTAAGAAGGGGCCTGATGCCGAACCTGTGGCTGAACTTGAAAAATTCATGGAAGATAATAACATCGCTGATAAAGTGGCAGAAGAAGTAGAACTAGAACCGGAGCCAGAACCGGAGACAGAGTCAGAGCCAGAGCCGGAGCCGGAGCCGGAGACAGAGTCAGAGCCAGAGCCGGAGACAGAGCCAGAGACAGAGCCAGAGACAGAGCCAGAGACAGAGCAGGAGCAGGGGGGATATGAGGACGGCGAACAGGAGATTGAGGAGGACGGGGTCGCTACTGACGAGGAATCGGAGGTTGCGGAGGAGGAGGTACAAAACAAAGAATCGGTGCACTCGGTGACATCGGACACGGATATTACAGATTTTTTCGACCCGGAGGTAACAGAGAGCGTGGTAACGGAGAACGAGGTAACGGAGAACGAGGTAACGGAGAACGAGGTAACGGAGAACGAGGTAACGGAGAACGAGGTAACGGAGAACGAGGGAACGGTGAACGAGGTAACGGTGAACGAGGTAACGGAGATTACGGATTACTTCAAGGTGCAGGAAAGAGATGAGGAAGTTGCGGATTATTTCAAGGTGCAGAAGGGGGGCGAGGAGATTGCAGATTACTTCAAGGTGCAGAAGGGAGGTGAGGAGGTTGCGGATTACTATAAGGTACAGGAGGGGGATGTAGAGGTGGCAGATTATTTCCAGGTGCAGGAGGACGGTGTGCAGGACAAGAATTCGACTGCGGATTATTTCAAGGTGCAGAAGGGGGGCCAGGAAATTGCGGATTACTTCAAGGTGCAGAAGGGAGGTGAGGAGGTTGCGGATTACTATAAGGTGAAGGAGGGGGATGTAGAGGTGGCGGATTATTTCAAGGTGCAGCAGGGAGGCGAAGAGGTGGCGGATTATTATAAGCTGCCCGGAAAGGATGGGCCCGAAGAGGACGGGCCCGAAGGGGACGGGCCCGAAGAGGACGGCGCCGAAGAAGAGGGACAGGCACAGAAGGCGGATACATACGACACGGTCCTCACGGCCCGCGAGATCATCGACGGGCGCACGCTCCTGTGGAATGTGCTGCGCCCGAAGCGGCCCGACGCAGGCGACTACCTGCTGGACTGGCGGGAGGAGCGCCGCCGCCGCAGGTGGTACGAGCAGGCCGCCCGCGCGAGGCTGACCGACAAGCCGCTGCCCCCCTGGAACCACCTCCCGATCATCGACATCTTCGCGGCAGGCGGTCCCCCTGGCCACGACAAGCTCCCGCGCAAGACTGCCTGGGAGCGCCTTCAGTACATGATTGTGATGACGTATTGGAGGTTCTACCAGCTGCGGTTGATGGAGCCGTGATGGATCAAGGTTGATGTGGCATGTCGACAGATAAGGTCGTGTCCTTCGTTGGGTCGGGCGGGTGAGCGGTATTGGTGTTGGCAGATATGAGGCGATGATATGGTGAAGTTCGTGACCAAAAGGGGTTCGCTATGTTGTGGTCTTGATTGTATTATCTTGTTGCTGGTCATATGAGTTTGGGATCGAGGCGTTCTTGGCCGGGCCGTCTTGTTGTATTGATCACCAGAATTGCGGACTGTGGTTCCCAGTCGCGTCGACTAGTATGAATCGGAACAATATGAACAAATAACATGCTTGACCCAGGTTGATGTTGCTAGCCATGGAAACCTGAGCTTCATGATCCAAGTGTGGATAGATGTAGGATTAGTAGTTGGGCGTACTCGTGTACATAGAACCCAAGACATGCAGTCTTTTGATCCTTGAGACTTGTTAGAAAGCATATCATGATAATCTTGAGGCCAGAGATGTCGCGATGTCATTGCTCTTAGAGCGCGGTATGACATAACGCCGTGCCACAGCCGCGTAATATAGTCTGGGTCGGTAGCAGCGGGGTCGGCGTCGGATTTAGGCGGAGCTGAAAATGAGCGGGGCAATGGAGGCAACAGTTGGGTGAGTGTAATGAGGTCGAGGAGATGTTGAGTTCGAGGACTCGTAGGATTCTGTTGTCGGACTGCTGCGTGGCTTTTTTCTGCTATTGCGAAGTCGGACAGGTGCGCATTGGCTGCTGTAATCGTTGAAGGGTTTTGAAAATAGTTCCATGATTGCGTGTGTAATGTAAGTACTTACTTAAGGTACTCGGTACGGAGTACGCTACATTAATATACTGGTAGAAGGAGAAGTGTTAGTACTGCCCGGTCAAGGGGACCTAGTCAGGTCCTCTTGGCACGCTAGTCAGCGGCCCCACCGCGCTAAAAGTACCGCATAAAAGCTAGGTATTAGGTAAGTACCTGGCGACCTGCACCTTTCAGACAATGTAGGTAGCTGGAACGCCCGTACGATCGCAATAACTTATAGCACACTCGTACAGCTACCAAAATGAGGCTCTCGTCCGCATACCTACTCCAAATACTAGTGACATCAACAACCGCCCAACTCCTTGCCCTCCCCAAGCTCTTCCCGCAGGACACAGACAGACAAGCACCCCTCATCATGGACCCCGTCGGCCCCGTCGGCCCCGCCATGCCTCCGACAAAGGAACCGCCGTCGCACCCACAACAACCGCCGGCGCAGGGCGGCGTGCTGATATCGGATGTCATGGGCCGTGACCGCAGTCTTAACGTCTTCGCCGGCTTCGCGCGCGACGTCGAATCGATAGCCAGGCGGCTGGACGATGGGTCGAAGAACAGCACCGTTCTCGCGCCGCTTAACTCCGCCATCGAAAAACTCCCCGGCAAGCCGTGGGAAGACCCGAAAGACTACAGCGCGCTTGGCGCCACTGCGTATGATGGTGACGAGGGGCAGAAGCGCGCAAGACGGAACATTCGCCGCTTTGTCGAGGCCCATGTGGTACCTGTTAGCCCGTGGCGCGAGGGCGAGAAGACGCCGTCTCTGCTCGATGGCGATCGGGAGATCTGGTGGGAGAACAAGGACGGTGTCATGACGGTAAGTCTTTCGAATTCGAGACGCAGTGGTGTTCTCTGGCTTACGGGATTTTATAGCTCCAGCCCGATGGCATCGAGATCCAGAGTGTTGCGAGCCGGGTTGGGAACGGTGAGGTTTGGATCATCAAGGCGGCGCGCAATTATTCGTAGGTGCAGTTCACGCTGTGGTGCGGTTATACGATGCGGCATCCGAGTTTGTCTTTACGATACCCTACTGAAACGAACCTTGACGATGATCTTTGTCGGCGTCTCTTTTTGCCGGAACTTGGGCGGCTTGGGCTGGTCCGGCTGTTCTGGTTGCGCCGGCTTTCTCCAACCTCTCGGGTAGCAGCACTTATCATAGTACGTTTACATAATGCCATCATTCCTATATACTATTCCAATTACACCGATTAGGTATCGAGGGAATTTAATATGTTGCCAATTCATCATTCGGAAATAGTGTTGATAAGTCATTCTCCTAAACACCATCAAGCACCTGCCTTGACGGATTATAGATCAGCCCGTCCAATGCCATCGGGGTACGCCCCATCCAAACTTGTATCTCCAACATCCGAATATCTCAGCCTGCGTCGTCAAAAGATATCAAGGCATTGTAAAGGCCCAGTCTGTGAACCGACGCCAACAGGTCCTAAGACACTCATGGATGACTAGGCAAATCCTGTCAGCATAGAAAACAATCCAACAAACAAACAACAAACAGGACAAGACTAGAAATAAACTTGGGAACCAGTGTGGCTTCCCTCCCAACATAACGGTACGATACATTCAACTGAATGGCTGTACACTGTACGGGTAGGTGTTAGGGATGGACTGAGACTACTCAGTAGATCCTTTAGTGCGTGATGTTAATCGAAACAGGAGTAGGATAGCGGGATTCATTGACTTCGATCCTGCCGCAGCGCCGATGTCGGGGGTGTTTATCATGGATCGCTGGAGCCTACCGGACAAAGTGGTTTCTATTTGAGGCATCGAACACCCGGCATGGAAAGGGTCTGCTTATTTCCTGTGGAGGTGCAACATGCTCACTGATTCTGCTCTTGCAACCAAGGATCCTGATATAGCTCTCCTGGAGAGCTGCGTTGTGCTGGATCCCAGTTGAGCATCTTCCGCATGAACTCTAGGAATCGTCTCTTCTCCTCCCCAGTCAGGTTGGTTTCTGTCGCTTCCAGCGACGTTGGAGCTAACAAATCGATTCCAGATACAAATTGGCCTATATGTTAATTTTCAGTGTCAGTAGACACACACGCCACCCGAGTTTTAATGATTAAAAGGCTATAATAACCCACCCTCTGGCGAGAAAAACTTGCTTGTTAGGTTGCCACGTGCTAATAGACTCTTTGGTGGTGGTCCTAGAAGCGCGATGATCTCAGCGAGATGAGCCCGCCTTCGATATGCATGATGTTCCGGATCTATGCCATGAAACAGCTGTCTCCCTTCGTATATATCCCAGATCTTCCCTTCTCGTTAGCTGCGGGTATCTCTCGGGGGAAAACTGGGACGTCGAAGTCGCTCACCATGCATCCAACATTCCATATATCAATCTCGTAGCCCCACGAAGCCCTCAAGGTTACCTCGGGCGACCTGTAAGCGTTGGCCTGGACACACTCGAGATGCTCTTCTTCCCCAAACACAGCTGAGCCGAAATCGCAAAGAACTGGAGGGCCGATCGTTCCAGGAGACCTAATTGCTCTAGACGTGTAAATCACCCTACCGGTATGAATTATTTGACATTCTTTATGCAGGTATTCCAAAGCAAGGAACAGGTCCTTCAAGACAAACCATAGGCCTGAAGTTGGAAGCCTTGGAGGCAGACACCGCCGGACGGCGTCCGCGACACTTTCCCACAGAGGCGGGTGGACGAGACAAAGGTGCTCTCCGTCCGGCCCGGTTACTCTGAAGGAATCTAGGGTCATTATTACTTCAAGTCGCGTGCCAGCCAAACAGTGGAATGTGCACCGAAGCCAAGCTTTCCAACCACTTGATATCGGTTGGCGAACACTTCGCCAATCTGTACGGGATAGTATCGCGCTGCAAGATAGTCCGAGAAGGTTTCCTCCTCAATTCTTCTGTCTGGAGCGATTCGAGTAAAACTGGGGTTTGCAAACGCGCGGGGCCGCAACGGTGCGCGACGGCTGAATCGATGTAACACGCGTGAGAGGAACGACATTGCCCAAACTTGGACATGCGAGTAGATGGATGAGAGGATTAAGTTCTGCCGTCGGATTAAGAAGCTGGGGAGAAGAGGCCGCCTACGGTGGACGATAGGCCGCGACCTGGATACTAATACGCCACGGAACAAGCCCAAGCAAATGCTGGAATTCTCCCAAACAAGACATGTTTCACGCGTAGCTATGCAACTTCCATTTATTCGTATTTACTCTTTCCAGGTGACTACCAGGTGACTACGCTGCGAGGCTGCCAAGATGATGCGATTGGAACAGGCGTGCTCTAGAGCTCCCAAGTTTCTGCAAGAAAGAAAGGCTAGAGTCGGTCATTTCAGTGTCGGCTGCTAGCGCTGACACGGTCACATGGGCAATCCCGTCTTATGTCGTAAATTAAAATGGCAGAGGCTTTTATATAAACACTTCATGTAGAGAGCGGGAGAGTATAAGTCCTAAAACCCCTTGACCTTGCCATGTCTCTATACGCTCGCTAACAAGACCTTCCCTATGATAATGCAGAAGAAGGAGACCACTCAACATTAGGTAAATATATAATGTGAAGGAAGGGGGTGCGAGGCTCGAGCCTATTCTTATTAACCCACGTCGCAAGGTTACAACTGTTGGAGTTTAAAAGTTGTAGCCAATCAGCATACGCTGGGACAGCCCAAACTACCTAGGTACCTACTTAAGTAGAATATGAGGTGCAGATGATAATGATGTGGGGCACTGAAACGGGCACCGATATGAGCTTGTGCCGAATTCTGCTGCGTCTGACCGCCCCGACCGGCTTATCGAGGGCCTATCGGCGCGGCTTATCGCCTTATCGCCTTATCGGGCTTATCGTTGGGGGGCCTCAGGAGATGCCGTGGTCTGGGATCCGCGTGCGACAGCTCGACAGCGCTGGCCTGATGTCCTCATTTTCCCCGAGCTCTCATCGTCGGCGGCCCTCGTCTATACCCCGTCTCTGAAATCCATGCGCCCCCTTCGCCGAGAAACCCTGTTTTCCATGTAGAAAGTAAGTCAGCAGTATAGCGAATTTCTTTGGGCGCTCCTTGTCCTGTGTCGAGAGTGCCCGCCAACACGCTGCGATCTCGCGCGACCGACCGACCGACATTGTTGTCGTCGCTTGGTTTCAGCCTCGTCAACATGCCCCCCAGCGTCGTCAACCGTATCGTCCCCGATTTTCATAGCGGCGATCCATGCAAGTCGAGCCTGTGCTAACTCTTGTCCGTGGCTAGTTCGTCGACGGCGAGGAGCAATGAACTCTCACGCAGACGACGTCTCGCATCGAGACCGCGAGTCCGCTGAGCGGCATCATCGCGAACCCTACCCGACCGGCACCCCCCATCATAGCAACACCGCATCCCTTCAGATCCACCAGCCCGTGGCCTCACGCATCTCCGGCGTCATCCACAGCCCTGGCGGTCTCCTCGCGAACCATGGCGGCTCCGGCCCTCCCATCTCCCTGGGCGCACCACCGGGATCGGTGAACGCGTTCGGCGGACCTCTACCGAACGAGCCGAATCGCCCTCACCAACACAATGCCCAGAACGCGTCAAATCAGATGTTTGGTGCCATCGGTGGCGCTGGTCCCTCGGGATCTGGTGGTGGTGCTGGTCCGGTCTTCGGCGGGCCATTGCAGGAGAATGCCCGTCCCAGCCAGACGATACCCTTCGGCGGAAGTAGTATTGCTATTGCCGGAGCAGCCATGGCGGCGTCCAATCCTGCCATGCCCGCTGGCGGTGCCGGTGGCAGCAATGGAGCAATGCAACAGGGCCAACAGCCCATTCTTAATGTAAGCTACGGATCTCCCCGACAACCCTACGCCTACACCACGCGACAAAGTTCCCTGCACAAGGACTCACCATCCTAATAACTCCCGCATAAACACCTTCCCCATCACAGTCCGTCTTGAGCTTGAGACAGTCCCCTCGGGTCGAAGTTGCCGTTTTTAGTGTGACGCTAGGGAGCTCCGGGGAAAGCTAACTTGGGATTTACAAAGGATGCTCTTAGTTATCTTGACCAAGTCAAAGTGCAGTTTGCCGACCAGCCAGACGTGTACAATAAATTCTTGGATATCATGAAAGACTTCAAAAGTCAGACGTAAGGACGAGGACCCCCCCCCCATATTTATCTGCTCCACCGCGCAGGCTCTGATGTCTGTTCTTCTCACTAGTATCGACACGCCGGGTGTAATCAATCGCGTCTCGGAACTTTTCGCTGGCCACCCCACCCTCATCCAAGGCTTCAATACATTTCTGCCGCCTGGATATAGGATCGAATGCGGTGCCGGTAACGATCCCAACACCATCCGGGTCACCACGCCTATGGGGACCACCGTCCAGTCTATTACCGGACGAGCAAGCCAGGTCGAGGGCGCACACGGACCATCCGGACCCAACGCCTTCTTCAACCATCGAAGCAACAACTGGCAGCAGTCCCAGCCGCACAACAGCATCGAAAGCCCCGAAGCCCAGTTCAGCGTCCCGGCCGCGAACCCACCCAACCTAGTTGCCTCTGCCCACCGCGAGCCTGTCCCGTTCGATGCGCCTGGCGGAAGTGGCGGCGCGCACCCGCAACGATCGACTGCACAAGCACCCAACAGTTCGACGACCCCCAACGCACAGCCAGCCGCCCGCACCGCCTTGACACCCACGCCGGGCGTCCCACCGAGCGGTGCAAACGGGGGAAGCAGCCAGCAAGCCAACATTGAAAAGCGCGGGCCCGTCGAGTTTAACCATGCTATTAGCTATGTAAACAAAATCAAGGTGAGGCACCTTGCCCCCACTTCCACCGCCATCTCAAAACTTTTCTGTACGGAGACAACGCAATACCTACACCCGCTCTGCACTCGTTCTAACATTCTTCCCTGCGCAGAACCGTTTCCAGGACAAACCCGAGATTTATAAGCAATTCCTCGAGATCCTCCAAACCTACCAGCGCGAGTCGAAGCCGATACAAGAGGTCTACGCCCAAGTCACGAGCCTGTTTAGCACTGCGCCCGATCTTCTGGAAGATTTCAAGCAGTTTCTTCCCGAGTCGGCCGCCTCGAACAAGAACGGTGCACGAGCTGACGACGTCCTCGCCATGACCGGCTTGACCCAGACCACACCCCAACCTGGTCACACAGCCAAGGACAATCAGAAGATGCCTCCCGTTGGCAATTTCGCACCGCCTCCGAGCGCAACCAAGGACAACAAGAAGCGCCCACGGAACGACAAGCTGCCGCAGCCCAATCCTTCCGCCGCCGCAATCGACAGTCCTGCGCTTGGCTCTCGCTCCATCCCTACCGTTGGTCCTGCTAACAAGCGCGCCAAACTCAACCACAAGCCGCTGGCGACTGATGCGCCTGCCATCGAACCCACTCTCACGCCCGTCCTCCCCGGCCCACTGCCACCAACTTCGTCAGCTAATGCAACCCAAGAGGAGATCGGTTTCTTCGACAAGGTCAAGAAATACATTGGAAACAGATCTACCATGAACGAGTTCCTGAAGTTGTGTAACATGTACTCACAGAGCCTTATCGACACAAATGACCTCGTGCACAAGGCAAGTCAGTTCATCGGTGGCAACCCGGAGCTCATGAACTTCTTCAAGACCTTTGTAAACTATGAAGGCATAGAGGAGATGATCGAGAACCGTCCTCGGCCTCCCTCAGGTAAAGTATCGTTGAGTAACTGTCGTGGCATTGGTCCTAGCTATCGCTTACTGCCAAGACGAGTAGGTCTCCCGTCCAGGTTATCGACTGTCAGGTCACTGCTGACACAAACCCTTCCAGGAAAAGCTCAAGCCCTGCGGTGGCAGGGACGAGATGTGCAACGCTGTGCTCAATGATGAATGGGCTTCTCACCCAACCTGGGCATCCGAAGATTCGGGGTTTGTTGCTCACCGTAAGAATGCCTTTGAAGAGGGTCTTCATCGCATCGAAGAAGAGAGACATGACTATGACTTCCACATCGAAGCGAATACCAAGTGCATTCAACTTCTTGAACCCATTGCGCAGCAGATGTTAAACTTAACCCCTCATGAACGGGAGAACTTCCAAATGCCGCCAGGACTCGGAGGCTCCAGCACCTCCATCTACAAGCGAGTCCTGAAGAAGATCTATGGACCGGAGAAAGGTGCTGAAGTTGTTAACGAGATGTTCAGCGATCCTTTTGCTGTTGTGCCGGTAGTCTTAGCTCGCCTCAAACAAAAGGACGAAGAGTGGCGTTTTACACAACGTGAATGGGAAAAGGTTTGGCAGGCCCAGACTGAAATCATGCACCTCAAAAGTCTTGATCACATGGGCATTCAGGTCAAGCAAAATGACAAACGGAGTCTCTCTGCCAAACACCTGGTGGATCTCATCAAGACAAAACATGAAGAACAACGACGATTGCGGAGTACTAAAGACCAGGTTTCACGATATCAGTTCGCCTACGACCTTGGTGATGAGGATGTCCTGCTATACCTGGTACGTTTCATGGTGCTCTATGGTATGAACAACGGTCACCATAGCACTGCCGAGAAGGAACGCATCGTCGAATTTTTTGAGACGTTCATTCCGCAGTTTTTCGAGTTACCAGAGGACAAGGTGCAGGAGCGCCTGAATGACATCGATCGCGACTCTGGAGAAGAGGATGCCGAGGATCAGCTTCCAGCTGAGTTGACCAATGGCCGTTCTCGACGGAATGGCAAGAGGTCTGACCTGCTTCGTGGCGTTCTGGATCCTGGTCGCAACACCACAAAGCCACGAACACGGAAAGAAGAGAGTGCAGCCTCTGGTAGCAAAGAGACCACCCCTGATGTCGGCTCTGCTAACGAAGAAGAGATGGTTGATGCACCAGAAGACACAGCGCCATCAGATTTGTCTAATGAGCGATGGCTTCCAATTATTCCCCGCGCAACAGTGGTGAAGGGCGATAATTCTTTACTTGATGCTGATGGTGAACTGAAAGCCGACGGTTTTTTCCCTCGGCCTTGGTATAACTTCTTCTGCAACCAGACCATCTACGTCTTCTTTAGCATCTTCCAAACCTTGTACAAACGGCTCAAGGAGGTGAAGGAGAGCAAAGATGATGTCTTGACTGCCATTACGCGTCTGAAGAGCAAGAAGCCGGCAAAGGAACTGGGAATTACTGTCAACGAGATCAACTACTTTGACGAGAATGATCCTGCGTCCTTCTGGCCCAAGACTGTGGAATTGATCGAAGACTACATTACCGGCGAGATTGACGAGAATCGATATCAAGAAGTGTTCCGCCATTACTATCTAAAGAAGGGTTGGAAGTTATATACAATTCTCGACCTCCTCAAGACCCTTTGCCGCCTCTCTTTGACCTGCACGAGTTCCGATGCCAAGGAGAAGACGCCAGACCTTATCCAACAGTTCTTGAACAGCCGTCAACAGGAAGAAACCAGTTATCAGACAGAGATCAGCGCGCGCAAGTTTGCTGAGAAGTGCATTAAGGATGGCGACATGTTTGTAATCTGCTGGGTATGTAACATGACGTCGATCTTCGGGTGATTTGCTCGCTAACAGTCCTAACCTAGTTCCCCAACAAACGCGAGGCTACCGTCCGGTGGCTGCAGAAGGATGAAACTACCTTTTACATGGACGAGATGGAGCGTCGCGACCAGTGGCAATACTATATATCCTCCTACATGCGAGTCGAACCAACTGAGGGTGTTAGCAGGAATCGCTTGCAAAAGACGGTGCTTGCCCGCAACCTCCCCTCCAATGATGCGGATTCTGACGACGGAAATGCCCCCAAACCCTTGAAATACGATGAGGGACTAGTACTACGGGTCTGTCTCAACTCCAATAAGATCGTTTGGGAGAAGGACACCTCGGAGTACTTCATCTACAATGTCGCTCCCGAGGATGAAGAGCAGCGGAAGAAGGCAGAGGAGCATGCGCAAGCCGTCACTGAGCACCGGAAACAGCTATTCCGAGAGAAGATGGTCATGAATAATGCTTGGATGCGTGGGTTGAGACAGGACGAGGTTCAAAAGGTGAACGAGAAATTCGCCAAGTGGTTAAACGACGGTGTTGCGCCCACCTCAAATATTCGAGGAGACGGCGACGAGGAGATGCAAGGAACAACATGACCCTGACGTGATGCGTCAACCTCGGATGATCGCCTCTTCCACTATTTGGGCTAATCTGGCCGATCCCTTTCTGCATCGAATCGACAGCATTGGCGTTCATTTGGTGCTGCTTTGAGGATGGGGATGAATGATTCTACATACATACATATTACTCCACTTTCGACAGGCGTTTGAGGCGTTTGTCTTCTTGACCTGGACCTAACGAACATGTCATCAGGGAGGGGGAAAGACTGGTATAGGTATGATGTTCATAGCGTTTGCGAAAACCTGCATGCATAGCGTTACGCAGAGATTCTGCAGGCTTTGCCTTTGCCTTTTGCCATCCCATCCGTCTTGGCACCGCGGTAGTTTTTCTTTTTTCTTTTTCTTTTCTTCATCATTTGCGAGTATCTGTCGTTTGCGAGGCGAAGGAGATAGATGGATAGACATACCAGAGAGAGGGGGCGGTGGTTTTGCGCGATGAGTTAGTTGTTTTATCTGTGCCGACGGAATGGTGGTATAGGCGAATGGCCGCTAGCTGTAAAGCTGGCTTCCTCTTTGTAATCTAGGTACTGACTATACCAAACCCACATACCTAGTACTATAGCAATGTATCGTATCTTGCTCGCAAGCACTGGCATCTGTGGTGCTCCTTATGTGTGATTGTTGAATTTGCGCCTTCTATACTAGCATAGCATAGACGGGTGGTGGCGGGAACGAGACCTCATGGTAAAAGCGGTGATGGGTCTACTACATTTATCAACAATGCACCCGCCAGCATATCCCTTGAATTATCTAAGGGGTAGTTGGTGAATTTCTTGGCAAGGAAAACAGGAAGATAGATAGTGAGCCGCCTGTGTGTACGTATAAGTAGCATGTTGCCGAGGTGAGTACAAAGGTAGCTAGCTAGCTAGTCTCTTCGCTGCCTCCCAGTTTCTGGAATCCTTTTATATTCTCGATACTACTCACTAGCTAGATTGATTGCCTCCGCCATCAAGATCATGGATGGATCGACGCCGAATTCTTGAAGTTATTGTTGCTGTCTAGTGGCTGGCTCTCCGTATCAAACCGCAACGCTACTGAATTTCATGCACATGTAATTAATCTTGACGTTGTACCTACTACTTGGGTAGGTAGGTGTTCTAAGTTATGAATGGCTATTAAGTAGTGGATATGCTGGACATAACGTACAAGTACATGCAATAGACAAATCCCGAGACTTCCAAGGTTGTTTCAAGAAATGTTGTTTTCTCATTATGCGGCCAGGCAGATCTACTTAGATATAGATAATCCAATCTACCTCACTTCCGCCCGAAACGTGCATGGCGTGACGTATCCCCGTAGACAGCCTCCTCACTTCCTCAAGGGTAGTTTCTATATCTCGTTTCATCTCGTTTCTCGTCATATGGTTAGCTAAGTGGTAGGCCGACATGTGAAACCCTGACTGGGCTGGACTTGGTCATGTATAGATTTTATGAACCTTCCTTTGGCTTTCATCCAAGGTAGTTGGTTTTATCCTATTTCTCTTTTCCTTTTTTGTCTAACCGACATCTTAAATTCCGTCCGCCTGGCTCTCGGGTATAAATTGGGGGGGGTTGGGATGGGTTTATAATAAGGATGGTAGAGACCCGGGGATTCATTGCAGGCTCTCGATGACGATGGCGCTGGCACCGCCGCCGCCGTTGCAGATGCCGGCGCAGCCAATCTTGGCCTTCTTCTCGCGCAGGACGGTGGTGAGGGTGGTAACGATACGGGCACCGGAGCAGCCGAGCGGGTGGCCGATGGCGACGGAGCCGCCGAAGACGTTGACCGTGTCTGGGTTGAGGCCGAGGAGCTTAATGTTGGCGAGGGCGACGACGGAGAAGGCCTCGTTGATCTCGTAGAAGTCGACGTCCTTGTCGGTGATGCCGGCGTGCTTGAGGGCCTTGGGGATGGCGAGGGCGGGCGCCGTGGTGAAGCGCTCTGGCTCACGGGCGGCATCGCCCCAGCCGAGGATCCTGGCGATGGGGGTCACGCCGAGCTCCTTCACCTTGGCCTCGGACATGAGGACGACGGCGGAGGCACCATCGTTGAGAGGAGCGGCGTTGGCGGCCGTGACGGTGCCATCCTTAGGCTTGAAGACGGGCCTCACGCTCTTGAGCTTGTCGACGTTGAGGTTCTTGACCTCCTCGTCGGTGGTGATCTGGACAGGGGGCTTGCCGCGGCCGCCACTGACCTCGACGGGCACAATCTCCTTGGAGAAGACGCCGGCGGCAGTGGCCTCCTGGGCACGCTGGTAGGTGGCGATGGCGTAGGCATCCTGCTCCTCGCGCGAGAAGCCGTGGTCGTCAGAGCACAGCTCGGCGGCCAGACCCATGTGCTCCTTCTTGTAGGCATCGGTCAGACCGTCCTTCAGCATGCCGTCAATCAGGCTCTGGTCACCGAACTTGGCGCCGTTGCGCAGGACGGGCAGGTAGTGAGGGGCGTTGGACATGGACTCGGTGCCGCCGGCGACGACGATGGAGGCGTTGCCGGTCATGATGGTCTGGGCACCGAAGATGATGGCCTTCATGCCCGAGGCGCACACCTTGTTGACACCGGTGCAGGGGACCGTGTTGGGCAGGCCGGCACCAATGGCGCACTGGCGAGCGGGGGCCTGGCCGAGACTATCACGCGGCCGGTCAGCATCCGCTCTTATTCGTATTCTTATTCTGGTGGATGTCTGTCCGACGACCGGGGGATGCTTACTTGGCTGACAGGACATTGCCGAAGAACACCTCCTCTACGTCCTCGGGCTTGATCTGGGGAACACGCTCGACAGCAGCTGTACAAAATGTGTCAGTGGCGGGCAAACCACGCTTTGCGCGGCGGGGAATAAGAACATACCCTTGATGGCCGTGGAACCCAATTGGGTCGCGCTGAGGCTCGACAGTGTGCTATGAGGATAATCGTGAGCTCGGTTGTCTTGTTACAGCGAGGAGACACAGATCAGACCCGATCAGATCACATGATACCAGATCAGATCAGATGAGACCAGTAGAGAGGGGTAGACGAAGGGAACAACAACATACCCGAGGAACGACCCAACGGGTGTTCTCGCAGCGGAGACGATGTAGACTGGAGGAAGGCCGGACATGTTGGCGGGCCACTTGCTTTTAACCCGAACGAAGTAGAGTAGCGAGAGATAGAGCGAGACCAAGACGACGGGAGAGGATGGAAGAAGAGGGGAGGAAGAGGAGATGAGATGTTTTTATCTGGTCGACGGAACAGGAAAAAGAGGCAAGGTCCCCTTTTCCCACTTGACTAAGGCTGGGAATAGGTACTGTCCGCACCAGTGGAAGTATTGAAGGAATTCCCGATTGCTATTTGTCAAGCATCCGAAGGTAGGAGGAGGGTCCGAGGCCCTGGAGGGGTGCTGCCGGTGCTGTCCAGGTTCTGGCGGGGATTTTCTGCAATCGGCAAGTGGGACAGGTCCGATAACCACCCCACCATCTTCATCTTCATCTTATCGCCTCTCCGAGTCGGCAACTGCCCAAAAAGGACCCGCCGAGCCTTGTGCCACCAGCCACCAGCCATAGCCGAGCCACAGCAATCACAGTGCCGGTGACCATTCGCCACACGCCACCTACTGTAGTTAGAGCGACAGGGATGGCCGCAAGGCTGCGCCTGCGCCTGCGCCTTGTCTGCACTACTGCGCGGCTGCTAGAATAACAGGGAACTTTCCTTTTTGAGCTGGGAGAATTGGAGATTGGAGAATTGGGAGCTTCGATCTTGTCGCAACCGAAAACCACGCCAATTCGAACAACGCCAGCGCATTTCAGACGCCATGGATGACCTCTACGATGAGTACGAATACGGGTTCCGACGCTTTTCTTGCCCTTTCTAGCACTGGAGAGCTGACAGGTGCTGCGACAGGTTCGGCAATTTTATCGGGGAGGATGCCGACGCATCGGAGGAAGAGTCCCAGCATGGCGTGGATGCCGGCGCGTATCTCGACGACGAAGATGACGACGGCTACCCCGAGCAGGCGCCCGAGGCGACGGGCCAGGAATTGATGGAGGTCGACGATGACGGCCCCTCAAATGCCGTCATACTCCACGAAGACAAGCAGTACTATCCCACGGCACAGCAGGTCTACGGCGCCGACGTCGAGACGCTCGTGCAGGAGGAGGATGCGCAGCCCCTCTCGCAGCCCATCATCGCCCCCGTCGAGGTTAAGAAGTTTTCCGTCGAGGAGGCCGATCTGCCCCCCGTGTATTTCGACCGCGGCTTCATGACCGATCTCATGAACTTCCCCGACCAGACACGGAACGTTGCGCTGGCCGGCCATCTACACCACGGCAAGACCGCGCTGATGGACATGCTCGTCCTCGAGACACACAACATCGCCGACCGGCTGGAAAAGCGGACGGGCAAGAAGAGAGACGAGCAGTTGCGGTACACAGACACACACATCATGGAGAGGGATCGCGGTCTCTCGGTCAAGGCTGCGCCCATGAGCCTTGTGCTGCAGAGCACCAAGGGCAAGTCACATCTGTTCAACATCATCGATACCCCGGGACACGTCAATTTCGTCGACGAGGTGGCCGCGAGCTTGCGTCTCGTCGACGGCCTTGCGCTGGTTGTGGATGTGGTCGAGGGCGTGCAGGCCAACACCGAGCAGATCATAAAGCACGCGGTGCTCGAGGACATCCCAATGACACTTATAATCAACAAGATGGATCGTCTGATACTGGAGCTAAGACTGCCTCCGAGCGATGCCTTCTTCAAGCTGAAGCATGTAGTCGAAGAAGTCAACACCATCATCGAGAACACAAAGCCGGGATCAGGCGAAGCCAAGCGCCTGAGCCCAGAAAAGGGGAACGTCCTGTTTGCCTGCAGCGAGATGGGATGGTGTTTTACGCTACAGTCATTTGCCAAGATGTACGCCGACAGCTTTCCCGGCGTGAACACGGAAGAGCTCGCAAAACGCCTCTGGGGGGACATCTACTTCAACCCTAAGAAGCGAACATTTAGTCGAAAGCCTTTGCCCGGTGAAACGGGTGCAAAGAGATCCTTCATCAACTTCGTCCTCGAGCCCATCTACAAGCTCTTCTCCCACACCATCAGTCAAAGCCCTGAGGAGCTCAAGCCCATATTAGCGTCCTTAGGCATACAACTCAAACCCTCGCAGTACAGGACGGACGCCAAAGTACTCCTCAAGCTCGTCTGCGAGCAGTTCTTCGGCCCGTCTGCCGGGTTTGTAGACATGATCGTCAAGCACATCCCCTCCCCGGTAGAGGCTGCCGAGACCAAACTGGAACGGTATTACACCGGGCCCCTGGATACCAAGGTCGCCGAGTCTATGAAGAAGTGCGATCAAGATGGGCCCTTGGTCATTCATGTGACCAAGCTCTTCAGCACGGCTGACGCAAAGAGCTTCTACTCGTTTGGCCGCGTCCTGAGTGGTATCGCACGTCCTGGCATGCAGGTACGCGTGCTAGGGGAAGGTTACTCCATCGATGACGAAGAGGATATGGCAATGGCCACAATAGGTAATGTCTACATCGCCGAAACACGTTATAATGTCGAGACGGATGGCATCCCCGCCGGTAGCCTGGCGTTACTCAGTGGCGTCGACAATTCAATAGTCAAGTCAGCCACGATCGTCCCACCAAAGTTCGAAGACGACGAGGATGCATATATCTTCAAGCCAGTCGCCCATTTCACAGAGTCTGTCCTCAAAGTAGCCGTCGAGCCTATCAACCCGTCGGAGCTACCGAAGATGCTGGACGGTCTTAGAAAAATTAACAAAAGCTATCCCCTAATAACAACAAAGGTCGAGGAGTCGGGTGAACACATCGTCCTCGGCACTGGCGAACTGTATATGGACTGCGTCCTCCACGACCTCCGCCGCTTATACGCAGATATGGAGATCAAGGTCTCTGATCCTGTCACTCGTTTCTGCGAGACGGTCGACGAAATGTCGGCTACGAAGTGTTATGCCGAAACCCCAAACAAGAGAAACAAGATCACCATGATCGCAGAACCATTAGATGACGGCATCGCCGAAGACATCGAGAGTGGCCGTGTCAATATGCGGGACGGCGCCCGGAAAGTTGGCAAGTTCTTCCAGGACAATTACGGCTGGGATTTACTGGCTGCACGGAGCATATGGGCCTTTGGCCCGGATGAGATGGGCCCTAACATACTACAGGATGATACATTGGCCGAGGTAAGTCAAGCCGTCTCTTTGTCTTACCCTCCTCTCGTTGTCGACCTTTAGCTAGAGGCGCCTTGGTGTCTTACTACACACGATGTCTTGGGAGGGTGGTTGCCGCGCGTACCCGCATGTGGCAATCCCCTCGTGCTTCTAGCCTCAGCTTGAAAGTTCCAATTTGCGAATGATACCTAATGTTTTGGGCAGGTGGATAAGACGCTACTGAGAAGTGTGCGGGAGACGATTCGTCAAGGCTTTAGTTGGGCAACCCGGGAAGGCCCGCTATGTGAAGAGCGTAAGTCACATCGATTTCATACGTTATTTTTGTTTTGCCGCCTTTCCATCATTAGTTTGGTCCATGCCTATGGATGAGTACGCATATGCACGAGATCCTTGTCGTCCCTGCACATAGTCTAGTTCTCCGTGAACATGGCACAGCTCGAAGGAAAACTCCAAGTTTCATCCGAAGTGCTCTCAACCACGGGTTGATTCCCAGCACCGTCATCCCGACGATTCCGTTGGTGAGAAATCGGTATGGCTCTCCCAGGGGCCACGAAGGGGAGTGAAACACCGCGCTGGCAAGCAGGGGGGCCATAATTATCGATGTGCCTAGCTTAAAGCAGCAGTTAACGGTCCTGGGATCAGCGGTGGGACGCTAGAGAATCCTTGCCCTCACTCCCTGTCCTCCCTGCCCACCTGTCTATCCAAAGCGTGTCTGTTGGCCGTCGTGGAATATTCCGTGCTTTCATCCCCACTGTGGAGGCCTATCTGTGTGGTCAAGCTTACAGGGAGATGAGAGGTGGGTTACCACAGGGCTGCGTTCTACATCCCCCCAGACGAGCTCATTACCAATAGTTTCGGGCATCTCATCGGCATATCACCTACACGACGAGAATCGTGATGCAGGATTACGCCGCGGACCCGTTCGGCTCGCAGCGGTACCAAATGCTGACTGACCTAAATTTATGATTCTATGCCTTCGAAGTACCTATAGTACAGCTATACTAATGCCTGCTATTCGACAGCTATCCGCAATACCAAGTTTCGTATCACGGACGCCATCTTAGCCCAAGAGGCCATCTTCAGAGGTGGTGGTCAGATCATCCCGACAGCACGCCGCGCGTGTTACAGCTCGTTCCTGATGGCGTCCCCCCGCCTCATGGAACCACTGTACTCATGCTCGATGGTCGGACCTCAAGACGCAGTGCCGATGCTGTATAATGTCCTCGCGCGGCGGCGCGGGCACGTCCTCGCCGATGGCCCCATCGCTGGCACCCCGCTGTACCGCGTTCACGGGCTCCTCCCCGTCATCGACTCGTTTGGGTTCGAGACGGACCTGCGCATCCAGACCGAGGGCCAGGCGGTCGTGAGTCTCGTCTTTGACAAGTGGCAGAAGGTCCCCGGTGACCCGCTCGACAAGGAGGTTGTGTTGCGTCCGCTGCAGGCCGCCGACGCTCAGGCTACAGCGCGGGACTTTGTCCTCAAGACGAGGCGGCGGAAGGGCCTTAGCGAGGACGTCAGCGTTGCCAAGTTCCTAGAGCCCGAGTTCTATCAGAGTCTTATGGATAGTGGGACTTTGGGAAGTCCTTAGCCCGATGGGCGTTGTAGATGTTTTATTTAGATATGAGGCGAGGTAATGAATGAGATTGAAATGATATATGTATTCGCTGCCTCGCTCGAATAAGATATACTACGGGTTCAAGTATCGCACTGTTGAGAGCATAGTGGTTGAGTGTATGTACCTGATGAGCACCTTGGCCCCTACGGGGCGTGTACTACCTATGCGATAATTACTACATCAGGTTGGTAGTTAGGTAACCGGCTCGAGGTCAGAATGACGTTAGCTCGCCTTATAAGTAGGCATGCTGGAATTAAAATGTTACCTATTACCTATTACCTATTACGAGTTGCTGCGACGGGCTGGGGGGGGATGTTTTCATTCATGGTATTCTAGAAATCTTACCTGAATGAGCAGAGTAGCCTGGGTTTTTACAGCAAAAGCGCAAGTCTGACGAGTTGTCCTATCTATACTTGGTGAGGCGACATGTCTGGTGAAGTTGAGATTTTTTGACAACTCTTACACTGCATGTACTATAATCTACCACGTTACCACGCCACACTATACTACGGTATACGTGTGGGTAAATAAGATTATCGGCATCTGCACTACACTACCTAGTGTAGGTAGATCTTCTAAAGCTAGCGTATACTTTCCTCTCTCTCCCCGACTTTCTCGTCTACACTAACCTACTCATCTATAACCTATAAGTATGGTCTTAGCATTCTAGTGTAGGCAGAGAAGCTTCTAGCTACCTAGCTAGCTAAAGTAATGTAGGACGGGCTAGTTTTTACCCCGTAGATACACCGGCACCAACACTAAGTAACCGGCCGGCATTAACTAAGTGCCTGGCTATTTAAGTAGGTATGTAACGTGCCTAGGTAAGATGAATACGGCAGATCTTCAAGATAGCATGTGATTACAATTATGGTATTAGCGACTTAGAGGTTAAAAGGAAGGTTGTTATTGTATATATTAGCTATTAAAAAAGGCTAAAGGCTGTGATTTAAATGGAGTATATATTAAGCTATGAGTTCTTGGATCAAAAGGAAGTTCTTACTTCGTACAACTTGGGCCTGGCGATTTTATTGTATCAAGGAGTTTCTTGATGTTGTAAGTGAGAGTGTTAATTACCGCGCTCTCTTGGTTACACTTTACCTGCCGCTTTAGAAATGTCGTAGTTGAATACAGCTAGATAGCAAGGGAGAGAATAGTGAATAGCATACTATATGCTGCTGTATACGCCGACTAACAACCTCCAGGTCTTTACGGGTGCCCATTGTAACAACACGTACGGCTAGTGTAGTACACGTAGCAACATTAAGCTTAAACGAGGCGGGTGGGTAATAAGATATCTACAGTAATAGCATGGCGGCATATACCGTATTGTAGGTAGGAAAGAAAGGTACACATGAAATACTATGTAGCATTTACACTAGTATATTTTTATAAACCGGTAAATGAGGCCGGCTACCAGGCCATGTGTTTCTAGGACATGGATTAGGTAATGCTAGCATGGGGACGAAATACGTTACCCACTATGCAAGGTCCTTCTTCTCATCATAGTGTACGTAGCGTGTGAGAGGGAGATTCTTGGAGGTTAATGTTTTGGGCATGTTGTTAGCACACAGTAGTTCCTTGCAGATGAATTGTGCGAACCCTGATGCAGGAACCGGACAACCCTGGGGCAAATGACGTGGAATCATGCGTGTACGAGGAGGGTTCTAATGGATTTATTTATCTCCAGGTTTAGAAGCGGTTTTCGGCCCCGACGGCCCCGACGGCCCCCCGACAGATTGATAACTAGGCTCTGATTAAGCCCTTATAAAATAGGTAATCTTGCACTTGTAGTACTGTTGTCTGTAGGTACCGGTATGTTGACACATGTTGTAAAATTAACTGTGTGGTCACATAATGAAGATCTTATTGGTATGGATTTCGACCTCATTGTCTTGTCCAACTATTGAACGTGGAGAAATATACTATTTGCGCAACGCTAAAGCAATAACGCATGGATGTTCTGATTCAGGGTGGAATGCTTAGGGTGTGTTGTTTGCATCCCGGCCACTAACAAGCGTTATGTGTGCATTGTGTTGCGGGCACAGACCTCAGACACTGTTGAAGGGCTGTCCTTTCAATAGCATTTATAGTTGTTAGGCATGCAGTAGCTATTGTTTTACATAGTACCGCTGTGTTGTCTGACAATGACGTTTGTAAGGTGTTGGAGATATATCTCAGACAGCTTTGCATAGATACACATTGTTGCTGGACCCATTTTCGTGCTAAATTTAGGGTCAATATTTGCATAGCAGGTGTGGCCATAGCGAGCGATCCCGGGATTTGCTCCCTCCCCATGATAGAACCCGTAATATTAACCGAGTAAGTAGTTCATAGAACGGCGGCCTATTGGCGTGGTTGATGATGGATTTGTAGCCAAACCTAGAAGCACCAATCTTTGGTGCTCGTATACATATCATGCACGAGCACCGGGATTATGACGTCCATCAGAACAATGCCTCTCATACACACGTCTCTAGCATCTTGTCCAGGACCCCTTTAAGGGTGGCATTTTCCAGAGCTGCGGCTACTCTCTCCTTGTCGGCCAGTTGCTTGTTGACCTGATCATCTTGGCTGTGGGTACCCTCCTTAATCATAACATCAACACGATAATTGGGAGGCAATGCCTGTTCGAGGCGAACCCTAATACCCAGACCGATGACGGTGGCCAGGGAGCAGTGGGTAATAGTTGGTGTGATCTTGACCAGTACCTGAGTCAAGGTGTTGGGGTCCGCAGCTACAGAAGGAGAAGGGGAAATGTGGATGTCGGGTAGATTCACCACGGCGAGCTGGCCCAGCGACAGTGGGTGTTCTGGGTCAGATATTGTCGAAATGAGATCTGCGAAACGTCAGTCGTCTGATATTTGCAAGGGGTGCAGCAACAAAGCGGCAGTTGAGCAGTTCGAACACAGAACAGAAAAGAAAAAAAAGAGAAAAAAAAAAAAAAAGAGGAAAAGGAACCGCTCATGAGATTCGGTGTAAACTGAAATTCACCAAGAATAGAAGTTTCTTGGGTCAATCGAATCATCATATCCCCATGCGGCGATCATAACCATGCTGAAACGTGTAGCGACGGTGCTGGTGCTAGTACTGCCTGTGCTGTATCTAAGCGGTCCCATCATGACATAGACCACGCAGTCCGGCCAATGTATTCGCTGTCGGAGATAATGCAGTCATGGGCCGTGAGAGAGCCAGACTCGACAAGAGAAATGGTAGAACCCACCATAAATCTCCTGTTCGTCGATGGGCTCAATAGTAAAGCCACCGTCGCTGTCGGTGTCATCCGAGGCCCAGGGCAAGTCGCAGAAAGGCGCGGAGAGGTACTCGGGCCTTCTCAGGACAACATCCAGATCCAGGTCAGCATCCTTGCCTGGTGCGGCAGCCTTCTTCTTGTTCTGTCTCGTGGGTAGTTCTGAGGCGTTCAGGATGGTGGGGTTGGCATTGTCCTTGTCCTTATCCATGTCGGCGAGAAGATGGGAGAATCAAGCGTGGAATGAAGAGATGGTTCACGGGTTGGTGAGTCGGAAAAACAGGGTTATCGCATCAACGCCAATATAATGTGTGCAGATGGGCGATCAACTATCTACGTAGGTGGTTGGTTTCATGAATCGTCTTGAATGAATGAGGTTCCGACCCAAGCTACACTACCTCTAGGTAGCTGGTGGCGGGGGACTGCATCATTACAATAAGGCCGGCTGGCGGGCGGCCTGTCAGGCCAGCTGATTACCAAGGAGGTCCCTGCAATGCTGCTGCTGCTGGTTGATGTCATGCATGCGCTGTCCAGCTGTAAAACATGCATCGCTTCATTCAATACGTATCCACCTCTTGAGTCGTTGCCTCTTACACCACTATCACAGAATCATATTCCATCCTGCTGTCCCTGATACCGGAGACCAGCCGATCATTAGCACATCCACTTTTTAATACTCCGGCCGGAGCAATACGATCTACCCATCGTGCACTTCTCTACTGCACAGCTATTGCAATCGGCAGGGACCTGGCATGTACAATGTAGGCACGGTGCCGTGCTTGCTGGTAGGTATGTACCGTATGTAAGTAATATACCATGGAAAGATGCTGCATCGTCCCGTCATCTGCACCGAAGCTGGCCGCGCTTTCGGGCATTGCTCCATTTGACCCTGTCCGCCGCTGTAGACCAGAGTCCGTCCTGACCAGATCTAGACGGCCGCTCGATCCTAACTGGTCGCCTTAGCAATGGTCTGGACCAAGCCGATGCATTGTTCACCGATGCGGCTCCTCGCCTAGTCGAGATTGATTGATTAATTGATTGATCGAGGAGATGTCGAGCAATGGAAACAGGTGAACTTCCCCAGATTTGCAGATTTGCAGATTTGCAGATTTGACTTGTGTTTGACAACTTGCAGCTTGCGAGATCGAGCACGACGGGTGAAAGTATCCTATTGGAAGTTCGCGTCTGGAATTGCTGGTGAGCTTCCCATAACTACCACCGTTTGACGTTCAATCCGGCAATCACCGCAATTTTCTCAAGATTTGCCCATTATATGTCAGATATTATGATTCCATTGTTGCGCTTGTTCTGATGACTAGACATACTCCCCTGCAGGCCAAGAAGCCAGACGTTCCAACACGCCGACACGCAGCTGTGGGCGCATGTCGCGTGTGACAAGGAACGCCTCACGAGCCATGCATGATGGTTGAGTAATAACTCCAGGTAAGTTACCTACATAGCAGGCTACTTCCCCCACCCGTAAGCCCGTCACGGCCCTTTTCTCCATGTCCCGAGTGGGGGAGCCGCTGACCGCAGGGTACTACGGTTATTAGGTACCTAAGGTACTTTGCAAAAGTCCTAGCTGCTGTCTCTCGGGTCAGAGTTCGGGATCTGAGGTAAGGGATACAGTAGATAGTTACTGTAAGGATGAATAATCAACGCCGTAACGAGCTGTCGGTGCGTCACGTTTCACGCCCACGAGTCCCATAACTCATCAGCGTTACACAACCCACGAGGAGCCTCGGCTGTGAGCCTGTGCCCACTAACGAAGTGGCCGTCAGACTGGAGGTGAGGCCGGATTACGATGGTTACCGCGGACAGTAGCTTTAAAAGCAGCATTGGCGAGGGGCGTGATTGGTCTGCGTTCGCGCACTATTTGCACGGGAATGGGAATGGCACTTAGATAGATAGTAGAGGGACTTTTGTTGTGGGATCTGTGCTACTTATACGAGCCACAAGGGGAAGCCTCTCTCACGCTACATTGAAAAGCCCGTGGTCATCCACCGATGATGTGGATGGGGACAGCAAATCATTTTGGAAATCACAATTCCAGGCACAAAAGGCCGAATGCAACTCTTCGCCTTCCACGCCACATGCCACATGGCACCGGATACGGACCGTTGTCACTAATAATATACCATTGACCGGTTTCCATAGCCACTGATGTTCGGTGTCAAGCTTGTCATTCTGCACCCTAGACTTGTCAAGTATCAAGGGGCTGTCAAATACTTTTCGGTATCTTCCTCGTGTCGAGGTGACGTTCTCGAACGGTAGTTGGGTTGGGTAGTAAAATGAAATAGTGATCATCGGTCAGTCATGCGAACCAATCCGTCCCGGTCCCAAGATACTGTATGGTCTGCATTCGGCGCGGGTCCCTTCAACCTACTACGTACTGTACTAATGCAGGCGACAGCAGGCTCGCTTAACTCGAACGCATGGAATTGCCGCATCGCAAACTGGGTACTTTTGTGGTGATGAGAGGGCGGGAGCCGGCCGGGTTACGTTGGATGCTGGCGCACGTAGTAGACAGTAACCTTCTTGGCCCATCTGCCGCAGAGGCAAATGGTATTTGTTTGAAGGGTCAAGAGGCGTCCGAACCGAACAACGAACGAGCTTTCTCCGGCACTTATGCGCCGTCCTTGCTCGATAATGATTACACTAGCATTGGGGCGAGTGCGGGTTTTTACAAACGGACACTGTCGTACGCAACCTGAGGGCGGAATTTAGCGGCACTACAGGATCCAAGTCACTGACATCCATTCCGGATACCTAAGTAGATCGATGTTGGTGTGTTGAAAGGGGTACACCACACTGTACCATGTACTGTAAATTGCGGTGCTCTCCATCTGCTCTCCACACATGCTACTGTAACTACCACATACAGTACACTAGGTAGGTACCAATATGCAGGAGATCTGTACGTACGAGCAAGACGACGCAGACTACTGTAGTCGGGCCCCCAAGAGTTGGTGATGCCATGGCGATATGTGATTTCGAACTACATTAACGACACTGCGGCCACTAACTACTGGTACTTGGTGTCGAATGAGACAAGCTAGACCACCTCAGTTCGCACTAACATCGCACTCATCGCGATGGCCGGTCTCATGCTAGTTAGCTAGTTTGTCACAAGAGCATCGACTTACACCACCTTTGAGATCGATCTGTGCCGTTTATATTGTAGCTAGCGTAGTCTGGGTGCTAGGAAGTACCCGCCGCAAACCCTGAAGTTTCATCTCACCTTATTAGGTACTTACATGCCGTAGTAGGAGATGGATAAATTAATACCAGTACATAGTAGTGGTCTGGTCCAGCCGGCTTGGAACCCGATTTCCCTTACTGTGGCTACGTAGTATACTCGGCGTATTATTTGGCCGACGAAACGGAAAAATGACAAGTCGGATTGGTAAGTAAGTAATATTAAGCCGCGAATATCTATTTAAGAACACAAGGCCAATAGCTATACGCCGTTAGCTGCTATATGACAATGATATGCATACTTATATGAATTCCCATCATGCCAAGTCTGCCTTAACGTATGATACTACAGTATTAATTCAAGGTGCTGCTGTCCAAGGGAGCACCATGATGCCTATAGCACGTTGCAACTATTTTGGGGCACTGCACTAGGTACACTCCCGACATCCTGACGGTATAGATTAGCTAATGACCGAGAATACCTAGGTAGGGACCAGATCCGGTCTAACCTGTTCTATTCCCATATACAGTAAGTAGTATTCAGCTCGTTATCTCCGAAGCACAATTAGTCTTTCTGAATCTCGTCATGTTGATACAGGGGTCAACTAATCCAACGTGCAACAGAGCTTGACCGAAGCTCACCCCTGGACGAAGAGAGACCAGTCCAACGTTGTATAAGTATCCACCCCTTTTTCGCAGGCGAGAGGGGCCAGTCTGATTTTCAGGCACTGAAATATCGTGCTCCTAATTCAACACAATAAATAAATACACGGGACAAGAAAGGTGAGAGAGAGAAAGATGAGAAACACGCTTGTGTATGTACTAGTTACGTATAGCCGTGTTTCGGGTCGAGATCTACCTAAGTACGAGATGAGGTGAGCCCGTACAAGTACACTAGATACCTACTTAATACCTAGTCTAGCTTAGCCTACTCCCACCGAGACTCATGCCACCCATACCCGCTTACAGGATGCTAATAGTATCAATCACCCCCACACAAGACAAGCCTCCTCGTGCATGCCTCGCTACTGCTGTTAGTAGTAATACTGTAGATCGCATCGAGAACACGGGCGGCATTGGGTCGAGTCGATTGAGACAACAGCCTACCTGTAGCCAAGCATACAGCACATGCATGCCTGGTGTGTAGTATGTGTGTATGTATGTATGTATGTATGTATGTATGTATGTATGTATGTATGTATGTATAATAATACCTACCTAGGTAGGTATTTCACCACGTTGGTAACACCACTTAAGTAACCCTCTCCCGTCCTGCAGCCACTGGAGGCACGAGACAGGAGAAGCACCTGCAGCAGGACAGGGATGCAGGGAGTGCGCTATACACAACCCCTACCCTTCGCCCAGCCCACCCCTCTTTTTACTGTACCTACTTAGCAACAGGTACCTAGCGTGCCAGGTGGGCCACAAGTCCCAAATGGCCCGGGCTCATTGGACGGGCTAGCCAAGGTACGGTGCTGTACAGCACCAGACTACCGCTGAGACTACCTAAGCAGGTACCTACCCACCCACTACACTGACTACAGCCGTCGTCATGTACCGCCGAGCTGTCTCCCCCCCCTCCCCCCAAATGGTCTTGATAATAAGGACCTGTCCCCTCACCTGTCAAACCCCCGAAAGCCGGGTCCTTCCCTGGCGCCGGTACAGACGACAACGCGATATTCCAGCACACTCGAGTCTCCAGCACACAACGGCAGGGGGAAACTGGCTATTTGGCTAAGAACTGGTTGAGAACTAAGAACTGAGAACTGAGAATTGTGAAGGCTGGAGTGAAAAGAGCGAGGAGTGAGGCTGGACTCTCGATAACGCGCGCAAAGGCGATAACGTGCTTTTATGCTGAGACAAGCCGCCATCCCTTACCGATATTCCTCTGGTTCTGGCTCGGGTTCGGTGTGCCGCCGCTTCAACTGGCTGTGGCTCGCATCGCATCGCCACGACCGACGTTTCGACGACTCGGACGACGACGGCTTAGGCGACGGCTTAGGCGACGGCGACGGCTTATTTAGCATTGCGACGACATCACCGGATATTTCAGATTGGTAGTCTTACACGAGTCGCTCACCGTCCCGCCCTTCCCATCACTCGCCCCGTTCGATACCCGGTCAACCTCCACACGCCCTCGCGCATGACCGGAGCCTTAGGGTTTGCGCGCGACGAAACGTCGAGGGCTGCTGCGAGATAGTCGGTTAGCAAGTCGGCCTGTCGGCCAGTCACCGTCATGTCGTCCAACGATCCTGGCGCGCGCAGAATACTGCCGCAGAGCGCACACGTAAACTCGTTCTCGTTCGTGCCGCCGTCATACCAGCCTCCACGGGAGACCCAGAAGAGTTCGCTCTCCGAAACGACCCCATCGCATCTGAGTCCGGTTGTTCTGACAATGTGCGTCTAGATTATGTCTTCGTGGACGAACATAATCGGCACAAGCGGTTGAAGGGTATGGGGACCCCCCCGTCGTCGACGTCCTCGGCCAACATAGCTGACGCATGTGTGCACCATAGTCATGAGAGCTTGCGAAGGGTGCCGGCGGAGGAAGATAAAATGCGACGCCGCTACGACCAACACCTGGCCGTGTTCGGCTTGCATCCGTCTGAAGCTTCACTGTGTGCGTCCTAATGCCCAGTATGAGGGATCGCCCGACGAGGCTCAGTCGTATGAGCCCTCGAGGGCCGATTTCGAGGCTGGACAGGAGAGCTTTAGACAGATGGCCATGCAACAGCCCTCGTCGCAACACATGATGGCCGGCGGCCACCACCCCAAGCCCGCCATGTACGCGCCCTCGTCCAGTTCGTACCCTAACCACCAAGCAGTATACCCCCTGTCACAATATGGCAGTGCGGCTGGGGTGCCGCAGCATATGTCATATGGATCAGTGCCGCCTCCCGTCGGTGTGTTAGATCAGTCCTATCCGCCGGCCAATGTCTTTCCGACGCCGCCATTGCCCGAGATGTCCGCTCCCCATTCCGAATCGTCGCCCGAGTCGTACCATACAGATCAATATGGTCACAATGACTTAGCAGATCTTCTCGGCCCGCTGAAACTCGATGAGTTAGGCACGGGTGAGTTGATCGCTCGTTGAGACTATGGGTTGGAAACGCTAACCTGAACCCAAGCACCTTATCTGAACAACAAGCAAGCCTTGGCCTCACAAGAGGAAGAACCCGCTCTTGAGGAAGCCGACGAATACAAGAATGCGTTACCGCCCGTACACGCCGGTCCGGGATCCAAAATACGGATACCGCCGGAACTCATGCCAGATGAGGATGCTATCATGCATTACTTCGAGCTTTATTTTACCCACGTACACCCTTATGTCCCAGTCCTCAACAAACAACAGCTATATCGCCAATGGCACACGAATCGCGAATCCATCTCTCCTTTACTGCTGGAGGCCATTTTCGCAGTTGCCGAACGGCTCGCCGACGAACCCGCCCAGGGTCAGCAGTGGATCGCACTCGCCTCAAGTAAGTCTTCTCCCAAGTCCTTGATGATATCATGATACGGCTGTGGCCGGTGCTTACGCCTATGTTGTGCAGAACATGCCGATTCCTTCATGGACGTCCCGCGGCTGAGTACCCTCCAGGCACTTCTCATCATTCTCAAGGCCCGGGAAGCAGTTCCGAAGCGTGGCTACTATTACCGGTCGTGGATGTCCATCGTCCATTGTGTGGCCATGGCACGGGATCTGGGCCTCGACGAGCATTTCCAAAACCACAAGGCCGGAAAGTCATGTGGTTCGGCTCCGGCCGATTGTCTGACCAAAACACGGGTATGGCAGACAATCTTCATCTGCGAGACCATGATTGCCGCGCCACAAGGTAGGCCCCTTGGTTGTCGCTGTGATGTATGATTTCTAAGACGTGTTTCAGGGCGAAATGATTTGTCTGTTGAACTCGACAGCCTTGACTTTAACATACCCCAACCCATGCCTGGCGTTGAAGACGATGAACATCAAATATCTCGTGATTTCATATTCTTTGCTAGGATTGTGCGCATGATTCACAAAATGAACACGACATACCTTAAGATTAAAAAGAAGAAGGATTGGGCCCTGGATCCCGAATTTGTGCAGCTAAATCCACAACTTAGGGCTTGGTTGAATGAGCTCCCGGCACATATGGTTGTTGCGTTTCCGCGAGACGGATCACCGCCTTGGTTACCATCGCACTTCATCGGAAATATACACTCCTATTATCATCTGGCCACCATCCTACTTCATCGACCACAACTTACGTTTTTGGAGCCTATGAGCATCGATGGGCAGTGGAAGTCGCATATGATGATATCTTATGCTTCTGCAAAGGCCCTGTGTCGCTTACAGGAGTCCATGTTAGAGTCATTTGGTTTGAGTGGACTCCAGTGTATGCAAAGAGGCATCAGCTTCACGATATATGCCATCCTGTCCTGCATCGTTCTCCACCTCGTACGTCCCCTTTCTTTCAGTCTGGCTGGCTCGAAGTAACGAAGGACAGCCCTAACAGGTGAATAGGTCGCGTTAACCTCCCCAGATCCAGAAATCAACGCCGATTCTAGGGACTACTTCACACGCCACATGAGAATCCTCGAGAAAACCATGGGGTCCTGGCCTCTGCCAGAAATGTTAAAACAAATAGACGCCGTGAGGGAGGCCTTCTCTGCCGACACCAGGAAGCCGTTTGTCCTGAAACCTAGTTTCCCTTATGGCAGTCCACATCCTAGTACGCAGTCGAGTCCACCTCGAGCCACCACTTTCAAGCCACCTTTGCTACGGACCAACTCCTTGGATCCAAACCTGGATGTCCACGCTGGTCCTCATTCACACGTCAGTTACCATCCCATTACGCCCATCTCTGTAAGCTCGGGGGACGGCAAGGGTGACTCTCCATCTGTACAGTCGCTATCCATGCTCGGTGCTAGTCAAAGTACGCAACCACCGCTTTCCCACACAATACCGCTCGTAGACCATCATCCTACGTGGAATCCCTCTCGGATTTTTGAGTAAGTGCCCCTCCCATACTTCCGACAAGATAGACCCATCGTCTCATATAACTGACAACACCCGTAGTCAATGGAACTCAACGTTTGGTACGCCGCTTCCAACCCAACCGGCCACGGTGACTCCAGAATCCAATTCTCTAAACGTTTCGTCAGGTGCCCCCGAAGTCCCTACCACCCAGGACATAGCCATAGCCAGTGCCCCCCTCTCGGCTCCGCCACCACAACTGCCTCCTCACCAGCAGTACTCGGCCCCACCTATGCAGACCTTTGTCACGCCGGCCATGTGGCAGGAGTCGGTGGCTAGTGTGTACGAGTCCGGCGGTCTGAAGAGACATTGGGATTACGATAGTGGCACCGCCTCTATTGCCGAGACTATGAATAAGCGGCGCTGACCTGCTGTTAAGGTGTCTCGGCGCACCGGACTACAAATTGGGGGGAAATGAAATCTACTTTCTACTTCATCGATATGGATATATATATATGATTCGGCTGGCTCGACTTTTCCGATTTATATAGGGTTGTGATGTAGAAGGCAAATTTGCATTCTGCGGGTATCTTGTACAATAGGTATGGGATGGATATAAGGGCTTGGGATTTTTTGGTTACGATTGAAAATCTTTTTGCACTTCTTATTTTTTTTCGGTGGATGCGGCGGCGTGCTGGATCTGGCATAAAATGGGGCATGGGGTCTGGATCTATTCTATCTATCTGTCTCGCACATTTCAATATTTACGTTCTAGCCATTTGTTTTGTCTGGGGTTGATGGGAGTTTTAGGGGATGAGAAGGAGGTGGTAGGGAGCAGAGGAAAAGGAAGAGAGAAGTGAAGATGAGGATGTGTGTATGCTGTACAATGTACGATATACACAATGAGATGAGACAAGACTAGAGTTGCTATGGTGATTTTGCTTACTTCCACGTCTGGTGATTTTTTGGGCTCTCCGTACCCCAACCCCCCCCCCCTCCCGCTAGGCCGTAGTATGCTTCGTATTTTGTTATCGCTAACATGTCCGTTTTAGTACCTTTTGTATGCCCTTATTTGCTTGTAGTCTGTTTTGATACCACTTTGATTTTTTCTTTGGATTTTTTCTTTTGGTTGGGATATTCGGAGTATTCGCGGCTCGGGCCGACTGACTTCTCGAGCCTCGGAGACGGAGACGGCAGATCGATTCGCGTTTGGTTAAGGATTATTGGAGGATTAGAAGTGGACTTTGGAGACGTGAGACGTTAGTGGCATTGGAGGCTTGAGACGGGCAGCGAGGTTGGAGAGCAATTCAGTTGGTTGGTAGGGAGGTAGATGATGGGGGTCGTTGGGGGAAGGTTGTTGGATGGGGTGGTGGGTTGTTGCATATATTGACGATGGATGCGATTGCTTCTATGCTTTTGTTTTGGAGGTGATGGTTAGGGATCTGGTTTATTCGGGGCGTTGACATGTAGTTGCGGATGCCAAGGATATATTATATATTGTTGTGTAAACGGTTGTATACAATATTTATGATTTTATAATGTAGTTTTATCTATATGGTTGTATTCACTATACAAATAGGTTCCATTCTTCCTAGATATGTGATCTATGACTAGACACATACTAGGTGCAGCCGGCGGAAAGGTTGGCGATGTCTTGTTCGACTGCGGAAGTTAACCGGGCAGAATTCGGCTGGGCTAACTAAACGGAACGAAGGAAGACAGGATGGATGTGTCGTTGCTCGCCAAGTCTCGCTTTGAATCGGATGGTGTCCATCGCATCATGGTCATCTCTGTTAGCGAGTCAGTGACGTAGACGGCCTGCCTTTCTAGAACATCTTCGGCGTGTCATGGTGGTTGTCGAGTACCGTAGTTCTGATATGAACGGCGGGGCTTCCTTGACGTAAGGCTTCGCTTCGCTTAATGACTGGCGGATACAGCAGTTGGGGATGTGTGGGCATACAATACAACAGTACGTATGTATGTATGCATGTCAGTAGGCTGGTATGCGTTGGGATGTGCATGCATGTGTCAGTACAGTAGTATATTTGACGTCGTACCGAGTCCCTGGCATGACGATGTTCTCGAACTACGACCTTCCTCACTCGGGTGCCTACTTGCTTTACATGCGGTTGTCTGATGCGTTGCAGCAGATAGCGTTGCGATTGGTCTACCTTGGACCTGATAGGGGTTGTTCGTCGTAGTTTGCATTCGTCCTTGTCATCCTGTGCGATACTTGGATTGTGCGTATTAATAGATGCGATTAGGTCCCTGCGAGACCATGATTGGTATTGCTTTGCCATAGTGGGTGGGCATGTGTGCCTTCGCAAAGTATGCCAACTTGGATGAAGTAGGAGGCGTGATGTTTACTTGGCTCGTCGATAATGGTAGTGACGAAGCCGAAAAGAGAAAGTCGGATGGCTATTCCATCGAGAATCTCACCTGCGTGCTATTACACTAAGCAGAGGCGATAGAGGAGAGTTAATTAGAGGCGACGATAAAGATGGATAGGTCGTAGGAGTAAGTAAGGGTGATGTGAGATAGCAACAAAGAACATCCAGAAGCCTTCCTATTCGGGACGATGGCGACGGGGCGACACGACATGATACCATCTACCATCTACCATCTACCATCTACCATCCACGATGCAGCAGCTAGCCGCACCTTGCATCACATCACAACGCGCATGGGGAGCAGTGTACAGTGCTTGCTTCGTCATCTCAAGCCTCAGTCTCTGCTGGGTCGGGTCGGGTTGGAGTGTAGATACTTGGTGTATGTTTCCGATAGATGACGACGGTACGTAGTATTTATGTATATATGTATGCCTGTAAGTATAAGGTACCTGACTCGGTACCATGACGACGTCGTTCTCGGGGCTCGAATCACGGCGAGGTGTTTGCTGTAGGTTACCATTGATCCCTTGCTCAACCACAGATCTCGACTTCTTGGTTCGCTCGGGAGGAGAGACACGGCTGGGGTGTTCCTAAACTATATCGACATGGGACGGGGACGGGGACATGGCGGCATTGTAATTTGTGTATCCGGCTCGTAACCTGTACTAAGGTTAGGTATGTAAGAGCAGCCGCGGGATGTGGGTGATGAACTTGCGATGGCGGACGAATCCGGACGGACATGCCCAGGTTAATTAAGCCTGATTCTAAGGGACTTCCTATTATATCAGTGCTGGTTGTATTTGTGTCGTAGATATTGTTTGTCCACTCGGGCTTTGTGAATGTGCCTTGAAGGAGATGTAGACGCTATGATGAATCGTAGCCCAGTTACAGAAATCATTAGCAATTGTTTCTGTTGACGTCTCGATTGGTCTAGTGGTTAGGATACCTGCTTGTCATGAGACAATTCGCAGGTGGCCGGGGTTCGATTCCCCGATCGAGAGTCTTTTTTCTCATTGGATCTATTTAATGTCTTGCTCTACAAACAGTCAGACCAGGATCCCTCTAATAAAGACATGCATGGGAGTTGACGAAGGATAGAGAATCAGATGCGAGAGACATTATGGAATAGACTTGAGTCGGTGGCTGTATAGTAGATTCCGTTCGAGCAACACATGCTCTGATAATTCGGTCCAAGGACGACCGGGCCATCACCGGCACACGTCCGGGAAGCACGATCGTGGACGAGGGAGGAGGACTGACAGTTCTCTCTCCCGGCCGCCCGTCCGGAGCGGACCCAAGCCATCCGCAAGCAGTCGTCATCCGCCCTCCCATCCATCCCACATATAATCTTCCTATCGTCACTAACACCGCCCAGAACGTCCTAGCAGCCACGGGCCCAGACGTATTCGCAGCAGGTATCGCGTACGTTGGGGTGCCGGCCACCTGTTTCTACACGAGCACCGTCGACGTGTGGAACAGCCTGCTCGCAGGGCCAGTTGAATCTCAGCCAGGGGTACTGGTGGGCCAACGCGGCGCTGAACGCCTACGCTGGTGCTCGACCACGCATGCGGATTCACTACGGCACGGCAGATACCTACTACGCTCTATCCTCAGAACTACTATGAGACGATCAAGCAGTGGACTGGTGTTTTCGGATACTCGACTACACCTTCTGCTATGTATCCTGACACGCCTAGGAGTCCGTATGCGCGCTATGTATTTGGACCTAATGTTGAGGGTGTTTTGGGTGAGGTGAGATTAGGATACTCTATGGCTTCTCTTCCCGGAGTTGCCTTGTTATCATCGTTGTCTAGGTGCCGACTTGGAGGTATTAGGGTATAACTCATAACATTGACATCTTTGGCGATGCTGATATGGAGTGGTTCGGGGTTACGGTAAGTTTTCTGACCATGACGCATCGCTCTTGAATGAAGCCCATGGCAATGCACTGACTGACGATCGTAGGGCTCGAGTACCACGACTGCGACAAGTGGTCCGATTTCTACCCTGACGACCACCAAAATTGCGACAGCCACACCGACAACTGGAACAGGGGGAGCACAATATGCCCAGTGTGGCGGCATTGGATGGACGGGCGTGACCACGGTACGTTTTCAGTGCATGTCGTGACCCCTGAAGAAGCTAACCAGAGTGCTCTGTCAGTGCGCGAGCCCGTACACATGCCACAAATTGAATGACTGTAAGTAGGCCCTTGTCGCTTGAGGTTTCCGGCCAGCTGATACAGGGTTAGACTTTTCTCAATGCTTTTGATGCAGCGATGGAGCTAAATGAGGTAGCCCGACATGTGAGAGCTTGTGTCTTGTGGAGCGCATTGTTTAATTCGCACGATTTTGCGTGTAATCTCCTGGAAAGGGTGTGTAGATATGATGTTACGCCATAATAGTGAGAATATGCTCAAGTACTTCGAGTAGGCACACCTGAAGGCCGTGACGATGCGGCTGGATTTGAGGCCTGTACAGCTCGAACATTCCGGAAAAGACGAAGGAGATTCTTCTGATTCACCCTTAGGCGCTTGGACTTGCCGCCCCACGAGCCGCCGACACAGGGAAGTTTGTGCTGGGAGGAAAGCTTCCGGTGACAGTCACACCAAAATTTATAATGATCCGCGCTGGAAATATATAGCATGACTTTGGGAATACGGGGGTCGGAGATGAAGGCCAGGAAGGTCTGAAAGGGTTGAGTGGCTAGGAAAGCCGGGCCCGAGTAGTCGATGTCGGTCTCGGGACCAACGAGCAACGGAACCTCGGTCTCGTTGAACTCTTCGTCGTCGGACCAGTGGTCCGTCCAGAAATCCAGTCGAGGAAACCTGCCATTGATCTCTAGACGTAGGGTGTGGAGGCTGCCTTGGTCTGCCATCTCGCGCAAGAGAGGCACGTAAAGCTCGTTGAAGGAGTGGAGGTTGTTCTTTGGGTAGATGTTGAGATCCATGGTCCGGACGTGAAGTCTCGGCGACAGGCGAGTGATTGGTCGGGCTAACAGGCCAGGAGGCCCGGTGCGGTCCGTGAGATCGAGCCAGATGTGACGGTAGAAGATCTCGGCGGCCTCTGCGTATAGCCTCTGGGAGACCAAGAATATCTGCAGCACCTGGACCTGTTCCTCACAGTGCCGAAGAGCCAAATCGAAAATTGGCGCGCGCAATTCGGGCGGGAGGTCGAAGAGACGGAAGGCCCCCCTGGGTTTCCATCTTGCTGTGTCGGGTAGTCGGTGGGATGGCTTGGGCCTCAAAGCGATGGATTTGCTGCCGAAAGACGCTCTCTGGACGAACCATTTGTCTGTTTCCGGGGTCATCTCCACCACGGCCGCTGCCAGACACGAGACGAGACGAGACGAGACGAGGATGACTCACTCTCCCGTCCCGATGTGAGTGAGTGAGAATAGCTTCACTTGAGCACCACACTTGTTCAGGGTGGCTGGCAATAGGTCACAGCCAACGACCTGTGGGGATAATATACGGGACTGATATGGGGATCCAACAACCTCGGGCTGTTAAAATAAGTCAATGGTTAATGATTAATAGTTTAGGTATATAGTTATAAAGGATAAAAATATCTCGTGTTCCCCAGCCGGCGGCTTTAAGACATGAATTAACCTAATTACCTAACCTACTTACTTACATTGGACCAATCTATAGTGGTACCGTGGTGGATATTCCATTGTACAGTATTGTACAATACACTGGTTAAGTACCTAGTACCCAATCTTAGGTAAGCAGGTACCTAGGTAGCCTGTAATAGGTAGGCCTGCACCCCGAACCGAACCGAACGAACCCTTCCACTTTACACTCTTTACACTTGGACACGATCCCTTAGATTGCTACGGGTATTCTTCGACAACAACTACCTGTTGCTGTCGCCCACTCTCGTTCCTGATGTTACGATATTCCTGATGTTACGATAATCGAACCACACAGCTTGTAGGCACCGTCGCCTGTCCAAGGCATCCGCAGCCCACCCACCATGGGCGCCTTTTCGTTCCTTGGCAACGTCTACGACCTGGACACCCTCGACACTCGCTTCACCGTCTCGTCCACCACTCCCTACAAGACCGTCGTAGAGGCGCGCAATGACACGGCCGCTGCGAGCAAGGAACGAGCAGAGGCATGGAACAGCCGGCCACAGTCGAGGCCGAAGTGGAACACGCCCGAGTTCTTCCTCTACTACGCTGTCTGCATCCTCGCCGTCCCTTATATGTTCTGGATCGCATACGATGCCTCGAAAGGTGCGGTTTGCCCTTGCCACTGTTCGACCCCATGCCCCGTTCTGCCTTTGGGACTGACAGTCTGTTTCTCCGCAGCCACGCACCCCAACTACCGCAACTATGAGCATCATCTGTCGCCTGGCTGGATCCCCGGCCGCAAGATCGTAAGGCCCCTTTGCGCCGGCCTCGGATGCATGCGCCTGCTGACGAGTTGAAGGATGTCACCGATGCACAATACCGCACCTTTCGAAACAACATGCCCTACCTCGCCGCTCTGCTCGTCCTCCACCCTCTGCTTCGGAAATTGTACAATTTGGTCGTATACCGCGTCAACTCAGCTGGCCAGGCGTCGCGGCCGACGTTGGAAGAGGCCGATCAGAGGTTGAGTCAACGGGCATCCTTCGACTTTGGCTTTGCCATCATATACCTGCTTGCCCTGCACGGCGTTTCCGGCTTGAAAATCCTTGGCATCCTCTATCTGAATTACCAGGTTGCGACCATTCTACCCCGCAAGACGGTGCCGGTTGCGACGTGGGTGTTCAACATCGGTATCCTGTTCGCAAACGAGCTGGGCAAGGGATACAAGTTCAGGAACATGGCCTCACTTCTGGTAGCTTTCCTATCGGGCGGGCTGGTCGACGAATCGAACAGCAGTCTCGTGTATTGGGGAGCCTGGCTCGATTCTTATGGTGGGCTCATCGGCCGCTGGGAGATCCTCTTCAACATCACCGTTCTGCGCCTCATCAGCTTCAACCTCGACTACTACTGGAGTCTGGAAAGGAGAAGCTACAGCCCGATCGAGGTATGATATTACTCTCCCCTGTCCTTGTCGCCTGCCCCAGGTCGGTCTACTAACCCCAAGAAGAAGCAGCTCGATCCCTCCTCGTTGAGCGAACGAGACCGAGTCTCGATACCTGCGCAAGCCAAGGACTTCTCCTTCCGCAACTATGTCGCATACGTTATTTACGCGCCGCTGTATCTCACGGGCCCCATCATTACTTTCAATGACTACATATCACAGCTTCGACACAAGCCTGCGAGTCTCGAGATCTCGCGCACCATCCGGTACAGTCTGCGGTTTGCGCTGGCGCTCCTGGCCATGGAGATCGTCCTACATTACGATTACGTACAAGCGATCGCCAAGTTCAGCCCGCGATGGGCCGACTACACGGCCGCGCAGTTGTGTATCCTCAGCTACTTCAACCTGCATCTGATATGGCTGAAGCTCCTCCTCCCGTGGCGCTTCTTCCGCCTGTGGTCCCTCATCGACGGCATCGACCCTCCTGAGAACATGGTCCGCTGCGTCAGCAACAACTGGAGCACGCTGGCCTTCTGGCGCTCCTGGCACCGCAGCTTCTACCGATGGTCCCTCCGCTACATCTACGTGCCGCTCGGCGGGTCGAGCTTCGCCAGCGCCCGCTCCGCCGCCCGCTCCGTGCTCACATACGTGCTGGTGTTTACGTTCGTGGCGCTCTGGCACGATATCCAGCTCCGTCTACTCATCTGGGGCTGGCTGATCGTGTTCTTCATGTTGCCGGAAATGGCGGCAAGCTCGTTGTTACCAAAGCGTCGCTGGGAATCCCACCCCACGGCCTATCATATGCTGTGCTGTGTCGGGGCGGTCACGAATATCCTTATGATGATGACGGCTAATTTGGTCGGCTTTGCGTTTGGCCTTGACGGGCTTCGTGCTATCTTGGCGGGAATATTTGAGCATTTTTCCGGTAAGTCATGTGCTGATTTGCTTCGTACCCCTATTCCTCCACGCCGGGTTATGTGTAGTTCTGGGTTTAGCTAATGGATTCTCTAGGTTACGTCTTCCTGGCACTATGTTGCACAATCCTGTTTGTCGGTGTCCAGGTCATGTTTGAGATCAGGGAATCGGAGATTAGGCGAGGCATTGACTTGAAATGCTGATATGGCGTATCTATTGCCTCGTTTCTGGCTGGGGCGTTACGAGCTGGTGGGATGGATGTTGCCTAAGAAAAGTAACCTGCCAACCTAGGTATGTAATGAATGAAGTTTCGTAGATATGAAGACGGGCCGGGGTTGCTTAAGAGTGTACATTGATTAAGCATGCATGCTATGAAGGCTGAAGAGTATGTATACAATTATACATACTCATACAGTATTCCCAATACCAGACGCTCTTGTGTGAGTAAATTATCAGCCAGCCAACATCCAAACCGCGAACCTCTGATCCAACGCCGTCTGCTTCGCTTTGTCTCATGCAGCGTGAGCAGGAGGGTTGATCGCCCCCAACTCATGCTCCCCCTCCTTATCACACTCGGCCCCGCCTGCGTGGCCACTCTCCGCGTCGGCCTCGATATTTGCATCTCCCTGGTCCTGCGCACTCTTTCTATGTTTCTGCACAACGACGCCGGCGTACCCCAGCTTCTCCTCGGTGATCCACCGCCGCAGCCAGACAAGGCCTTGCACGACGGCAAACAGGACGAACACTGCGGCGGCGATGCCAAAGACGTACGCGGCCACCAACGGGCCCTGCTTTTCCTTGTCGAGGAACGAATAGGTATAAAACCCCTTGGTGGCGTGCGTGAGGTACGCGAGGGCCAGATACAGCGCCAGCAGTAGAAGCTGGAAGGGGAGATGGTCCCAGGGGACGGGGCTCGTCCTCGGCAGCACGACTTCCGTCGCCGCGAACACGGAGTTCAGGATGTGCTGGGAGATATTGCTCCATGCCGAATACGGCGTCGCCAACGTCGTGGGCGAGGACAACAGCGCCCAGAACACGATCAGCACTAAGAAGGGGAAGACGGTCGCCGTGCTGTAGAAGGCGCTGTGCAGCCATTGGAGAACCCGCGGCCAGGAATCGAGAGGCGCCTCGCCCCGCCGCGCGTACATCAAGGTGTGATATGCGGACATCAGGAAGTAGAACCCCAACCCCCAGTACGAGAGGACCGTGAAGAACGAGAACGAGGCGCGCGCCGTGTCGCAGCCGCCGAGACTGGGCCGCGCGCAGTTGTACCCGATGTTGAAGAGGAGGGTTGTGAAGGCGTAGAGGGACTGGGCGGTGTCAGCGGTGGTTTGTCCGAGGAATGGGATGGGCGAAAACTGACCAGGAGTGCGCGGATGAGGAACAACGTCTTCGGCGTCACCAGCCACGACGTCTCGAACCGGTGCGTCGGGTCGAAGGGGCGTGACAAGCGTGCCGCGATGCGCGCCATTGTGCTGCTGCTGCTGCTGCTGGTATGAGGCTGGACGGCCAGAGTGACCCACAACTCAATAGCAAGATCCAGGGTTGCTTGGCGTCGTGCTGGGTATGCTGCTGCTTCGACAATCGACAGCTCTCAGCCGAGACGGTGGCCTTGGAACGTTGTAACCTAGTCGTCAGCCTCGCCGTGAGCGGGTGAGACCGAGGCTGAGAATTCTAGGTTCCAACCTGGCTGATGCGTGGGAAAGTTGGGCTAGCTTACATGTGTCTCGAGCGAGACCCTGGGTTTTGTGACGAGTTGGCGCTTATGAGAAGGTCGGAGTCAGGCCGGGAGACATAAAACCCAAAATAAAAGACATATACATATACCTGATTTACACTACCTGTCCCTCCACTCCGGCCGTCTGTCAAATGCGCGAAAAATGTCACAACAAAGCAGAGAAGAAGATGGAACAGGAAGAAAAGGAAGAAGCTCGAGGTAGGCGGGCAGCATGCCGAGGTCCACTGATACATTACAGTACTGTACAGTACAGGGTCCAGCTTAGCAATACGCTAACAAACCTTGAAGCCAACATTGAAGCCATACCTACCTAGGTAGGTTGGTAGGTTATGTATACTTAGTACTTACCTACCTAGGCAGGCATACCGTAGTACCTTTACGGCCCGAATATGGCGGGTAGGCATCCGCTTGCTGCCAGGTGGTTGGCATTCCGGGGCTTTGGAACCCCACCAAGATCTATCAATGACGGACATGCACTCGCGAGGGTACCTACTTATGCAGCACGCTAAACGGATCCCCAAATGCCAGCCTCGAGATCCATACAACAGAGTCATCTGAGCAGAACCAAACCTTGAACACAGTGGATTGTATGTGCCGACAACCGAGAATGCGGCAATGAAAACACGACAAGACAAGCAACAGGTGCGAGACGTCATTCATCGTGAGTCTGTATTAGTGTGTTGTATCTAAAATCCGCTGTGATCCATGCCAACCCGTTTTATCATGCGTCGCTATGCTTTTTCGGTATCCAAAATGAAACATATATATCGTACATGATTACAAAATCGTAGTCCGTTGATTCTTCTCGTATGCTGAATCAAATCAAATCAATTGTCATCGAATGAGAGGCCTTCTTCTCGTGCCCTGGCACCATCGCTGCCAGCCCTAGCGGTTGGTTATTATGTGATTGGTCGACTGCATCTAGATTGCTTCGCCAACGCGGATTCCATTCGATTCTCATCCCTTGACGGAATCCATAATGACTCGAGATCGGTTCCGTGGAAGCCCATAAATCGGCCATTCAAGATGGGGTACCCGAAGCGCGGGCGTCCCCCGCAAAGTGTGGCGGGTGCCTGTCGATCTTGTTGATCGATCTCATATGATGCCACCCCCCCGATGCAACTCCGCAAAAGGCGGCATTATCCAATTTATTATTATATTCGAGAGACTGAGCGATTAGACGGGGCTGGGGTTGCACGCCTAGGATCTGGCAGGCGTTTCCCGTCGAGGAACTTTGGACTGCGCGCTTCATAATAGGGATTAAGTGCTTGCTGTTGCTTTCTCGCCCGGAACTCTTCCTTCTCCTCTTCGTCAAGCGTAAAGGCCTTCTTCAGCCAGCCGAACGCGCTCTTCTTCTTTTTCAACTTCTTGCCGTCTTGGCCCCCAGCATTTGTCACGTTGCTTAGCATGCTCATGCCCATCGCCGACCGTTGGTCCCGTACATGAGCCGTGTGGGACGTGTGTGGCCGAGCGGTTGCAGACGTATGCGGCCGTTGCTGCAATGGCGAGTGTGGACTGGCTCGCACCGGGTAAAAATATTGTTGTTGGTCAGACCGCGGTGAAGGTATCGTATTCGTGAACCTCGGCACCGACATGTCCATCGGTGAGTGATATGACGGCTGATGTGACGGTTGGTGCGACGGCTGCACCTCGAGGCCGGAAACATATTCAGAGTCACGGCCCCGGTGGGTGAGTGGGGATGGCCGGTATTGAGGTGATTGAAGGCTGGGTGACGCCATTTCACCCATGTTGCGGGGCGGTACGTGAATGACTTCGGGTAGATTGCCGCCTTTCAGTGATACTCTTTGCCGCAACGAGGTCCGTTTCGGTATGCGGGTATCTTGGGCTGCCACATCTTGGAACCCGGGAGATTGAGATGCTGGTGGACTTTTAACCATCGGGGAGGGCAGGGGCTCCGGCGGCTGAGGCGTGTACGTGCGCGGCTGAAGAAGATAGACACCCTCATCCGCATCGGGTACCTGCAGCTCCGGCTTCACGTTGTCCGTCGTGGAACGTACCGGATGCACAAACGCAACCTCTTTTTCTTGAAAGAACACTACCTCCTTTTCAGCCGGGGACTCCGGTAGGGACGGTTGCGACAGAGTTTGGGGAGGAGAGTGAGGAGCTGATGGTCGTTCTCGCATCGAAATAGACGACTTCCCCGAATGCCCATTCGAGGGTGGTTGTTCAGCAGGCCCCGAGAAAGGCGCCACTGAAAACTACAAGGGATGCGTTAGTACAGCCTCTCTATCCCTGTCGCATAGATTGAAATTCGACTTACCCTTGTTCTACGGCTAACCTCACCTGCTTTTTGGTCCATATCCGTCACAATATCAGCAAGATTTTCGAGGTTATTTTCTAGTGTAGAGGCGCTGTCTTGAATGTCGATTAATGCCTGATACCATCCCTGCGCATTGCCTTTCATGGCGTCGTAAATGTCCCCAAACTCCGGTCGCTGTTGACGCCAAGGCTTGTCCCTTTGGTTGCCCAAGTAAACGGCGAATTCCTTGACGCTCTTCAGGCCCTCATCCACATCTTGAAAGGTTGCGTTGAGGGCGAGCGTCGTCCTATCGATGATATGTTCAATCTTCTCGTTTCCCGTGACGATCTGTAGGCGAAAGTCGCGATCTTCCAGCATCTCCTCGAAAGTCTTGACGTTTTCCATGGGCAGCTTGAGGAATTCGATCCTCTCATTGATATCTTCGACGGCCAGTTGGACATCTTCTAAAGTAGTCTCCAGAAACTCGTCCACTTCGTCGATATGTTGTTGAAGGATGTCGACAACCTGCTCGTTGCTGTTGGCGATCCCATTCAATAGTAGGTACACGCCAAACGAAACTTGCGCAAGAAGCTTCCAAAGCTCATGGTGCTTCTGTCCCGGACGGTATCTCCATGGATCGGCATGCAGCCCAGCACCCTTCGGACTATCCAAAAGACGTGCCCTCCGTTGTTTTGCATCGCCAAACCTCAACTTCGGTTTCGTATTTGCCCCGTTGGTCGCTTCCATGAGGGACTCGGCAAAGGCCGGCTGCATGGCGGGAATGGGGTGAACGGGAACATTGGCGGCCGCCTCTATCGTCTTCTGGCGTATAGCTTCGGTGGACGGTTTCGGGTCGATGACGGGCGTCCTCCGACTAAGAGGCATTAGGTCGTCGTCCTCGGAATCGGTGAGGAGCAGAACAGAGCGGTCCTCTTCATGATGGAGGGACAGGGGCAACGCCATGACGGCGTGTGGCAGCAACAGACTTGATATTGGGGCCTGTGATCTCCACCTGACGTAGTTACTTTATTTTTATCGGCCTCCTCCGTCCACCGCGACCGCCAATGTCAATCCAAGCAATCGTATCCGCTACCCGTACCGTAGGTATCGTAGCCGAGGTTAACCAAACTACCCGCCACGAAAATGGAAGCCCGTACGACGTTAGACCTAGTGTGAACCAGATCTGAGGCGAAAGAATGACGATCTCGAGGTACGGTAGATACAAGATGGAGGCCAACAAGGCGTCGTGCCAAGAAGCTGAAGCAGGCAGCCGAGGCGATGGTTCGGAGAGATACAACGTAGAAGACTGGTAGCGGGCCAATGATTGAGGTGTCGCGGAACGGCTTTGGCATGTACGGTAGCAGAGAATGCGGTGCGGTGCGGTGCGGTGCGGTATTCCGCAATGGTTCCTCAAGTCGACTCGACCCGAGTGGGATGGTGGCACTGAAAACGCATGGCGGAGCTCTCGAAGGGAGGTGGGTGTGTGTTAAATTCCAGCTCGAGGTTCAGGTGGTGGCCGGGACCGTAGACAGTACCAAATAGGAACGACGAAACGACGATGGCAACCCTGGCTGTTGTTTCTCAAAAGCTGAAACAGTGTCGATACGAGGGGCAACGTTAAAACAGCCGTCAAAGTTACCTAACCTAGGGACGTACGTAGTATCGAGTGCCTAGTATGCAGTAGATAGTGCGTAGCCAGCACACACGGAGACAAAGTGTTGTGTTTCGTCGAGCGAGTGTGACGCTTTTGGCCGCGTTGGCCAATGTGATACAATGTCGAGTGTGAATGGGTCGTTGTCGCACTCACCTAACGGGGAGCTTCGTTGTTGCAGCGTCGTCAAAACAAGCTACAGAGAAGGGGAAAAGATCGGATGGGAGAGGAGGCACTGGCTAAGTGCCCGGCAGACGATTTAAAAAGGGGAACGGGATAGAATAATACGCCATAGGAGTGGTGATATATACTGCGGCATCGAGACAAGAACGAGAGGCGATCAGAGATGACAGGGCCACTAAAAGAACGGCGGGAGCTTGTTGGTTCGGTCCAGTCCAGCCCAGGGGCTCTCGCGCCGGGCAGATGCACCAGTACACTTCAGTACACACCAGGAAGACACTATTGAACAAGACCCGCGAGGCAGCCATGATTGGACGGAGCTGACAGGATTATGGACAAGGGCGGACAAGGGACCTTGCCTTCTTGAGCATCGACAGCACAGCACAGAGACTGCGGTAATCTAGCCTGATAGAGGTGGAAGTCCGTTCGAGAGAGAACGTCCCAATCGAGACTACTACCTTGGCATCTTGGGTAGTTGCGCCGTAAAGATAAAGATGCTGTACGCAGTAAAGACACACGGCAGAAGAGCAATAAGGAGGAGGGGGTGGGATGAATAGATTGTCAGACCCTTGCAAGCGTGGGAGAGACACAGAGAGAGCTTACCTGCATCCACATTAATCATGGATTGATTGTCAACTGCAGGTGGCCTAAAAAGCCAGGTACCGGGAACGTCGCCCAGTGCAGCTCTACACTAAGGTACCTAACCTTAGACAGGTTGGTAGGTCTGCCAGCGAGGCCAGGGGTAGGTAAGTACCTACCGCAAGTGAGTGAACATCTTCGGCATGGTAGGTATGGGTACCTTGCTTTAGTGGTGCTCCAGGGCTCACCTGGGCACTATTCCACTATACCTAGGTACCTACATAGTACACATACTGGCACTACTGTACAGTAGGTACCTTAGGTAGGTAGGTACACCTGCCCGCGTCGTACAGAGAAGGTTCCGTGCCTGGACGGGGCAGCTTCTGCCGACAACCCTGAAAGCCTGCGACCCCCGGCACACGCCTTCTTACAGCCGAGCATGTGAATTATATGAAGACACCATCAGCCAGCCTGCCCTGTATCTGGGGAGAGGCACGCGCCCTCCAACCTCCGAATCACGGCAAGGACCCAGCCAAAACATTGGCGACCTGCCCAGAGATGTTTGGACGTAGCTCTATTGGGCACCAAGGGTCTTGAGGCTATCTATCTCACGAGTGTCTATCTCACGAGTGCCTCTTGATGACTGCTGAGGTTGGCGGGCTTTTGCCGTCCGGGGTTGTCTTCGCAGGTCGTCTGATGCGATGGTCTCGAAGTCCGTCTGGTCAGCAGGTCACGCCGGGTTATCCAGCTCGCCTTTCCAGCTCGCCGAATGCCGCCTTAGTAGGTACGCTGGGCCGGGCAGCCAGCCGTCCGCATCTGGGTCGCTTTGCAGCAAAAGCATCGTCGATCTATCCTCTCCGTCATGTTTACTCGCCCTTGCAAAGAACACGATATTAATTGTCGTCCATCCCTGCTCCTTATTTATACCTAATATCATCGCTTCAGAACCGCGTGAGACATGAGACACCGTTACCTACGGACGTCGATCATTTACAGCCCTCGCCATGCTGACAATGAATGAGATTGCGCCGGCATGAGCTCCTACCGGTGATTCTACTCGTTCTAGAGCCGAATCGAGTAGGAGCGCTTTCGTTGAACCACGCGACCTACCAGCAGACCGAGCCCTCACAGTCGACTATTGCCACTGGTTTTCCCGGACGAAGATATTAGCGCTAATGTTAAAGATATCCCATCTCACATTGACTTCTACTGATTCTATCCAGTCCATACTTACTGCGAAGATGCTTGAGAATCCCGTGGCACTAATTGAATTATGTGTAGAGCACTGCGTTTGAATAGGTCATATGTTCGAACAATCTGAACCACCTCGATTTACTCTCGCGGCTACCCTTGGTACCGCTAGTGCTGTAACCAGTTATCGGTAAGAACATACAACTTGGCACACGACTTGCCTTTATATACCGAGAAACCATCAGCGCTTACAGCCGCCCCGATGTAGCAATTGGTGCTGTTGCATGCGCCGGTAAGTGCATACCAGTCAGATACAACATAGGATGGTAACAGCACCAAAGCTTGCTTCTTATCCTTTAAGTCCGACATGCTCTATGTTTTCGACTGGAATTGCCGTGCAGTTAACGCGATGGTGCCTAACGAGCACAAACCTGGGTATCACTACATGTGATAGTTCGTAACTATGTATGACATGAGACTGCATGAGTGGCAATTTGAACTCAACCCTCTTGACATGACGGCTCCCTTAAACCTCCACGAGGATCGCTAGATGCTTTTACCCCTCCTTTCTGTGTTCGTACATATATCAGATGGTTCGCCTAGGCACTATGTGGCGAAACCCTATACAGCTCATCGCATAATCTCCTGCCTGAATTCTTTATATCACATGCGAGATGACAATTCTAGGCAGGTAGTCGTACAAGGTCCCAACTCCCTTTGTACAAGGTATTCACACCACCATCGCAGAGCTTGGCACGTGGAGAACTCTCCTGACACTTGCAGCGAGATGGTGACATTTCGTCCCTCATACGGCAACCAACGATCCGCTTTCAGAAGAGCCCCTGTGGCCGTCCTGTCCTTGTGTTGCTGGAAACGGAAAGCAACCCTCGCCCCTGTTCGGAATCCCGCCCCCCACGGGACAGTTCTCTCTCCCCATTTAAGTCCACGTGGTAGGTATGGAGAACGCCGAGTCCTACACTCCACGACAGACCGTACCTGCATGCAGCAGCATACGTAAGACCGCTCCTATTTTTGTCGTTCCACCCTTATCTACGTAGATCATTGTGTGGGAGTCTGTCGTCCCTCGAACTAAGACCCGCCGAGGTATTGACGAGCAAGATATTGTTTGCCCGTATAGCCGTCTGTCACTAGATAGATTTACTTGGCTATGTAATACGGACCAAATATCACAGCTGCTAGCCGCTGAACGATATGTCGAATATTGAGTGTATGTGTAGCTGATCAAGGGATTCATTGCAAATGGAGTAGTTCCCTTATGTGGCATTGTAAGCCGACTGACGAGATGCACGTCTTCCTACCTCAACTGTCCTCCTTCACAGGATCTCTTCATTAACGGTGTTTGTAATACACCAATCCCGGCGACACGACACCTTACAAGTCTTGCCGAGGGCAGCTAGCGGGGCTTTACAACGTATTCGAGAGGCTCAAACCGCGATCCTCCAAGGTCCTGGCCATACTGGTCGTGAGGCTTTGAGTGGGAGCAATCGTGCATTAGGGACCTGGCATCCACAGTCTTCAATTTAGTAATTACATGAATCCTCATGCGTGCTTTACTGATACGTTGGAGCAAACCTGTTGTTACTGGATCCAGCCCGGTACCTTTTTCCTAAATTTAAGCGAGTTACGAGCGGAGTCCAGTACCTATCATATATAACTACATGGAACTTATCTTAATTGTTAAAGGTGCGTTATTAGATGACTCCGTCCTGTTCTAAGCTAGACTTGCTTTTATTATCTTAAAAATATTATAAGGAGAACATTTATTACGTTAATTAATTAAGGCCAGGACGGTAGCTGGCTTCGTAGTTCCTTAGGGTAACTGCCTGCCCGAAAGCTGCTTTGCCTCTTTTATCTTAAACATTGTGATGTGCTAATGCCAACGATGGAATTGCACGTCAGCAATGTATCATGACTTCTAGGCTTGCCTGCTAATATACCTCCTAGTACGTCCGTTGTCTGGCTGCTCAGCTTCACCTTATATCTAATTCCTACTGTGCAAAGCTATAGAAGACTAGGTAGGTAGGTCGTTTGCCCCTTAGCACTTTGTATTAATGCATATGCTTGTTATAGTTAACCCTAAAGGGTGCCAACCGGCATTTTTTTCAACCTCGATAGACTAACTAATGAAACTACAGCATATACCTTAGCCTTAAGATAAGTAATGATTTAGGTAGTTGCTGCAATATTTCTAGCATGGGATAAAACCGGTCGGGCCTTGTTTAAGCCCACTGTACGCCCTGGTGCATTTAAGGACAAAGTTTTAATGGTTAGGAAGACCGAATCTCGACATCTTTAATAGAAGGAACGATGGATACTTAGGTACCTAGTATAACGTACCTCTAGACCTTCCTGTTGCCCTGGAGCCTCCCGACCAAACCCACTACCTAACAACAACACGAGGCATCTTCTGTTTGTCCTCTCTCTACTCTTCATCCTTTCTTGGGTGCTCGATTAGGAGACATCTATAGCGAGAAATATCAATGAAAGAGCCAATAACCGATTCTCACGCTTCACCGCACATCGTGTCGATATGGCTGAGGAAGCCATCCGAATTCGCGCCAGAGCGTCGATGGCCCAAGCGGCGCTGAGACTGGCTAGCGAAGCACAAGCCAAGTTCAGAGAAGCCCTGCGAGCCGAGCTTGACAGGATTGACCGCGACACAGAGAAGAAGCTGGAAGCCTTGCGTCAGAAGTCCATTCGCCGCCGGCAGATAAATGGCAATGCATCACAGCAAAATAGAAACCACCAACCTGGCGATGACGGCGGCATCGTGTCAAGTTTGCTTGGTGCCAACGCGGATATTCTTATGAAATACCATCTCCTTAGAGAAGACGAAATCAACAGTACTAGATCGAAAGAGCACGATGGTTTTAGCACAGTCACGAGGCAAGATAATCGGGACGATGCTTCACTTGCTTCACAAGGGAAGTCAATTTTGAGTATCTCCGACACAATAAGCGAACCTGTTCCACTCGACTTGTATCCGGAATCAGAAGACATCAAGAGCTGGATGCAAGACAGTGATGATAAGGAAGAGAACGAGGCTCTATCTCAACAGGGAATTGCTGACTCTAGTCCATCTAAATCGACAGCCCTCAGCTTAATTCCGGACATGTCTCCTCCGATGCCAACGACTTCGAGCAGTAAGTAGCGAGATGTCAATACTCGCTCCTAAAGACTGTGAAACATCCGATAGCGTATATGCCACATAAGCCTACCTAACCTCAGTATGCTGATGTATATCCCCACAGTACAAGAACAATCATGGGGCAGAAAACATCCAAGCAAACAAGAACCATGTCAACAAAAGATAAACGGTCCAAAATCAGTCTCGAAGTCTGACGAAGCCGAGAAAGCAGAGAAGGACACGCAATGTTCTGACGCTAGTGACTCGGATATTATTCCTAGCTGCCGTCGGGGTTTGCATTCAAAATCCGGTCGGGTCTGCAGCGATAGTCAATTTCACTTAGAAAAGGGTAAGTGGTTGGACACGGACCTGGATCGATCTCGAAGACGCTCTCTTGTTCATCCAAGTCCAGCATCTCAGCCGGCTGGGACCGGCAAGAATCCGATTGACCTAGAAAAGGATCAGGGTTCGAAGAGGGAGACGATTCCAACCCCTCGAAGTGTTCGTGAACTGGCAATGATACGGCTGAAGGATAAAGGTCCAGAAAAGAACCCAAATTCAAACACTCGACGCCCTCTTGTTAATCCAGCCAAGCCTCTAGTTCGCCCAGCTATATCTCAACTGGCAACTATCAACGAGAGCCCAGTTAGAGTCAAAAAGCGTGAAGAAAAGAACCAAAGTTCAGAACCTCGGAACTTGCCTGTTCGTCAAGTTTCCGCATCCCAACCGGCCACGACTAGCAAGAGTCGGGCTGGTCCAGAGAAGGATAAAAGTCCAGAAAAGACAACCACTCGACGCCCTTTTGGTATCCTAGCCACACCCCTGGTTCGTCCAGCTGTGTCTCAACCAGCATCTAGCACCAAGGGCTCGGTTAAAGTAGAAAATGGTAAAGTTCCGGAAAGGAACCAAAGCTCAACCCCTCGACGCTCTCTTGTTCTTCCAGTTTCCGCCTCTCAACCGGTCACGGGTAGTAAGAGAGCCCGTTCTCCGTCACCTCACACGCCCGAACAAGTTAATAGCCCCGAAATGTCTCAGCCGTCTTCCCGTCGGCGACAGCCTCCTCGCAGTTCCGTCACCCCTGTGCCCACGTACAACGATAGGAGAAATTTCAGGAACATGGTGGGCACGCTGGAAGGCCCCGAGTACCGATTACTCTAGCGGAACAATGCGTAGGCATGGAGCGTCTGGTTGCCCGTGGGCAGGAACGGAGACTTGCCAGTTAACTTCCATATTTATGTATCAACCCACAGAATAGCATATCCCAGCGTTGGGAATCCACTTTCGTAGTGTATAGCGATGATTTTTCTAGGTTCGAAGGTTCTGTACTGTAGCTACTACGCACTTAAACCAGGATGTCTAGGGATCATAGGGAAGTGTGGTATTTGTTCTTCGGATTCTGTGCTGGTGCTACGGCAACACATGAGCTCGGGTAATGAGGCTTATGGGATCATGGGCGCAAGTTCAACGATGATCCACGGCTGAGTAGAATAGCGGTGCAGAAATACAAACACACATATAATCTTCAATATTGATTCTCTAGCCGTAAATACGTACTAGCATAATGATTAGATACCGTTGGTTTCTTGCCTTGCTGTGAGTGTGTGTATGGATGGTAGGGCCTTGTTTAGTTTCCTCTACTTTGTCCAGTCTTATTTATTTATGTACCCCTTCACATACTTATCCATCCATTTAAGTTACTTGGGTACTCACTTATACCATTACTTACTATGTCTTCTCCCTGCCCTCTCTGTCCCATTCGTCAGCCCACTTGCTTCCTTTCACGGATCGGCCCCCTCTACTCTACTCCCCCACCCCGTAACTCTTTACCCGACTAAAGAAGAACGGCTTGTCGTTCTTCAGCGTGAACTGCGCCCAGTCGTCCGTCAAGCGGTTGTAGCTCCAGAACCCGCGCCACACCAGCTTGTTGTTGCGCGCCGATGACGACTGCTTCCTCCCTGCGCTCTGCAGGGATAACTCGAGCCTGTACGTGTATTTTGCCCCTGCCGCGCCTTCGGTCTCGATGTAGAGATCGCTTTCTTCGCTTTCTGGTAGGGGGGCTGTTGTTGACGTGGGGTTCCTGGGAGGGGGGTTATTGGAGGAAGGGCTGTCGCGCGCCGAGGACAGGCGCCACCGCCCTTTCAAGGCCGATGACATGACCGGTTGCGGGAGGTGCTGATGCTGATGTTGGTGATGCTGTGTGGCCCCCCGATTCGAGGGGACGTTCTCCCGCGTCAGGTGGTGCACGACATGCGCCGGCTCGTCCGTCGTCGTCAGGCTGATGGCCGTCCCGTCCCGGAATAAACGTAAATACCGGTAGTACGTCACGATGTGCACGGGCGTGTTCCAGCTCAGGTGCTGCCCCGCGTTCACACCGGGCCGGATGTAGTTCACAGTGCTGATGTAGCACCCGTTGAACCGCACGCGCGGTCGCCGCCGGAACATGGATTGCCATGTCGCGTACCCGCCCGCGGCGACGTTTCTGTACAGCGACAGCGTCGTGGCGTGTGCGGCTGCGGCACGTCGGTGGTGTAGGCCTTCGAGGGTGTATACCTCTTCTGCTTCTTCTACCTCTCCCTCTCCCTCTGCCTCGGCTTCAGCGGACTCAGCCAGCGCCTCGGGGAGACTCAGCGGCTCCCAGGTGATGGACCGCTGGAAGTGCCGGTGCATGCCGCCGAACCCGAACTCGGATCCCAGACAGACCCGCCGCCAGATCTGGTCCTCGGTCGCCACGAGGTAGGCGAGCCGTCTGCAGACCTGCGAAAGTCGCACGAAGTCCCCCACGTCGGCCGTGGCCACGTCCCGTAGGATGTGAACGAGGATCTCATCTGGCAGTGCCGCCATCGGACACGGTGGTGGGTCTACCCCTTCACATTCTGGGGCTGCGCCCTCAACTTTCAGACCTGCGAAGCTGGCTATCAGGTCCGGGAAGGAGAGCGGAATTGCTGCCTTATCGCTGCCTTGTAGTGAGTGGTGGGTCGTGTCGGGGACTGCTGTGGCGGCATTGGAACGGTTAATATGTTGCTGTTGCTGTTGCTGCTGTTGAGCTGCTGGTTTCGCCCAGCGTCCTGCAAAGTGCTTATCGCGGTACTTGCGGTCCACCCCGTCGTCCATGCGGAAGGCCTTGCGGTACAGCTGCAGACTGTCCCCGAGCTTGCCCGTCGTCTCCCTCTCGACGGCATGTTCGTAGAAGTCGAGCGCCGTCCTGGGTTCCTTCGCCTTCTCTTCCTCGTCTAATGTGTGCCCGCCCTTTTTGGGGGTTGACGATGAGCCGTCGCCCTCGAAGACGGGCGCTGGCACGTAATCTTCATCCTCATCGTCCAATTGGCCGATCTTGGCGGTTGATGTTGGCCCCTTGCTGTGTGAGGGGGGTTCATGCTTCCGTGGTGGCCTGCTGGACACTGCCGATGAGGGACCGGGGCGGTTGGTTGGCCTTGACGCCGATGCTGATGATGGCGCAGACACCGGTGCCGCTGATGCCGGCGTCTTTGTCTGAGCGGAGACTTCTTCCCGCCACCGCCGTCTGAAACTCTCCAGCTCGCTCTGGATCTGCTCGGATGGCTTCTCCATGGTGACCGCTTATTTATCAGGGATACTAGGATGTCTTAAATGTCAATGACGATTTTAATACTATATAACAAAGGAGAGCAAAAGATTAATTATTATAGGTTATAAAATAAAAAATAAAAATTCGTTTTACTTAAATATATAATAAAAAAAGTATAACTAAATAAAATAAAAGTTTATTTAGCTTAAAATTTTAATTTAATTTTTTTAAATTATTTAAATAATATTTTTTTTATTTAAAAACTTTTTTATAATTATTAGCTTTTATTATATATATATAATTATATTTAATATTTTAATATAAATAAATAATTAATAATTATATTTAAGTTTTTAACGAAAAAAATATAATTAAATAAAATAAAAGTTTTTTTAGCTTAAAGTTTTAGCTAAGAAATTTTTAGTTATTTAAATAAAAAATTTTGCTTTTTTATTTAAAAAATTATTTTATAATTATTAACTTTTATTATATACACGTAGCTATATTTAATATTTTAATATAAATAAATAATAATTAATTATTAAATAAATATATATAAATAAATATATAATGATTATTATTGTAATACTAGGATTAACTGCTTATAAAGCTACCTATGTACAAGGATATACATATAATACTAGCAATTAAGCAGTAGCTTAATTGCCCCTGTAGCCCGATTAAGCAAGTAGTGTACGTTTATAGAATTCTTTACCTATAAGAGAATTCTACGTATAAAGGCTTCTTTTTTATATACTTAGCTAGTTAGTTAAATAAATTAATATATAAAGCTATTTATTTTACCCTTTTTTAAACGTATAATATTATACCTTTTAACTATTTAATAATTATTATATATTTATTAAATTTATATATATATATATATATATATAAACTATATTATTTAATATTTTTATTTAATATATTTATTAAAATTATAGCTTTAAAATAATTAACGGTTTATATTTATTATAAAACCTTTTTAATTTTATTTAAGTTAAAAATTATTTTAAAAGTTTTAATATTATAATATATTTTTTTAACTTAAAATAAACATTAATAATTATTTATTATAATTAATAAATTATTTTATATAATTAAAGAAATTTTTAAAAAATAACGCTAGTAAAACATAAGCTAAGTTTAACTTTAACTAAAAATTATAATAAATTAACTATATATTAATATTATTTAAATATTTATTTATAATATTTATTTATATTAAAAGTTTTTTTAACTTTTTATTTAATAAAATATTTTTATTTTTATTATTTATTATTTATTATTTATTAATTATTATTTATTAAATATATATAATATTATAATTAATAATTAAAATAATAATTATATAAAATATAAATAATTTATTAGCTTTTTTTTTTAATAGCTGTTATATTTATATATTAATAAAAACAAAGCTTTAACAATATATACTATATTATACTAAAATTTATAAAAAAAAAAAAAAAAAAAAAGCAAGGAATTTAACTATAAAATATTTATATTAAATAAATAATATATATAAAGTATAAGCTATAAAGTAGCTAGTAGGCAGCTAGCAGCAATTAATAATAAATATGTTAAATATAGTAGCTAGTATAAAGCAAAGCTACTAGCTAACCCGTTATAAGCTATTAAGCTATAACTACTTTTTTTTTTTAAAAATAACTTATTTATAAAATATAGCTTTAACTAAAGAACTTTGCTAAAAATTAAATAAATAGTTTAATTATTTTTTAATTAAAAAAAATTTATTTCGGGTTTTTATTAATATAGTTTTTTATAAAGCTTTTATTTAATTAAATTATTATATTAATTGTTTAATATATTAATTAAATAATTTTAAATTAAATTGTTTTATATATATTTATATTATATAAGTTTTTCATTTTTATTTTTATATTTTATTATTATTTAAATATAGCTTATTAAAATTATTTTTTTATATTATATTTAACTACACGTTTAACTTTATTAATAGTTTAATAAAATTAAAATTTATATTATAAAACTTTTTTAAAATTTTTATATTGTTTTTAAAGTTTTTTATAAAATATTATTTATTATTTACTTTTTAGCTTTTTTAATTAATTTAATATTAAAGCTTATAATAATAAATTTTTAATATATAAATTTATTTAATAATAAATCTTTTTTTCTTTTTAGTTTTATTATTTCGCTATTAAAATTTTTAGCTTTTTAGCTTAAAAATAAATTATTAAAATATTTATACAGCTTATTTATATAATAATAGTTTAAAGCTTTTTATAAAATAAAACTTTTAAAATAAATATATTTTTATTATATTTAAAGATTTTATATTTTTATTAAATTATAAAATAATTTAACTTATTAAAAAGTTAATTTATTTTTTATAATTATTCTTTTTTTAATATTAATATATAATTATTAATATTAAAGTTTAAATTATAATAATTTTTATTTATTTAATATATTTTATATTTTTAAATATATAATAATTGTTTTTTTATTAATTTTATAAAATATATTATTTTTTATATTTTATTTTAAGCTTTTTTACGTAAAGCTTTTTTTTATATAAATAAGTTTTTTAATTTATTATATATAGTTTAATTTTTTTAATTAAAATATAAAAATATAAAAAAACTTATTTTTATTTTATAAAAAAATAATCTTATAAACTTATAAAATAATAAAGCTTATATATAATTTATAATAAATATATATTTTCATTAATTATTTTAATAATAATTTATATAAAGTTATAACTTTTAATTTAAATATTTATTTATAATTTTAGCTTGTTTTATTATTTTATAATATTTTATAAAAATAAAAATATAATATATTTTTATTAATTTATATAATTTATTTATAAAACTAAAAATAAATTATAATTTATAGTTAAAAATTAAAGTTATAAATATATTAAATATTTTAAATAATTTTTTATAATATATTTTAGCTATATTTTTAGCTATAGCTTATATTATATAAAAAATAATTTAAGCTTTTTTTTTTAGTTAATTTATTATAATTAAAATATTATTATAGTTATATTTCTTTTTAAATATTTGTTTAAAATTTACTATTAAATAATATTATATATAATTAAAAATAAATAAAAAAATTAGTTTTTTTAAAGTTATATTTTTAAATATTTTTATTAGTTTATATTTTATATAATTAAATATATATATTTTATAATTATTTATATATTTAAGCTATTAATAATGTTTTATTAATAATTTTTTAATTTTATATTTATTAAAATATATTATAATTATATAGTTATATATTTTTTATATAATATATATTTATAAATATAAAAAATTAAATATAATAAAACTTTTTTTATATATAATTAATTTATTTTTATAAAACTATAAGTTATTTTTATGTTAATTTTAAACTTTTTTTTAATAAATTTTTATATTAATATTTTTATAGTTTTTTTTAACAATTTCTTTTATTAATTAATATTTATTTAACTTTTTAAATTTTGCTTATATAAGGCCCGCTAAGGGGGGTAGGCTGTAAAAGCTGTAAAATAGTAGTAAATTGAAGATGTAAAAGGTAAGTAAGTGGCCTAGTCCTAGCCAGGTCTACAGATCTATATAGGTGGGCTACAGGACCCACTTTAGTGAGGGGGGGAGGGGTTACCGTGGCTAGGGCTAGCCACCAGCCACCCCTAGCCACCTATAACAGCTTATAACTTAAATATAAAAATAAAAATAATTATTATAAAAGTTTAAACTTATTTAAAAGCTTTAGCTATATTATTAATAAATTAAAAAAAAAAATTTTAATATTATATTTTTTTTTTTTTTTATATTATTATATATATTTTTTTTTTAAATAATAAATAATAAAAAAAATATATTTTAAAAAAAAGTTAACTTATTTAACTTATTAAAAATTTAAATATTATTTAATATTAAAATATTTTAAAGCTTAATAATTAATAATTATTAAAAAAAGTTTATTTTATTTATTAATTAATTTAAGCTTTTATTTTTTTAATATTAAAACTATTATTAATATTATTTTATTATATATATTATAATTTAATTTAATATTATAAAACGTTTTAAAAAAATATATAATATAATATTATTTATTTTTATATTTTTATATTATAACTTTAAAGTTACGGCTTAGTGGCTTATAGCGGGTTAGCTAGTAGCTTTGCCCCGCATTAGCCACTGCACCTAACACATTCACTACTAGTTGCTGCCAGCTGCCTGCCAGCTGCCCTATAGCCTACACCCTACATACACCACTTACTTAGTGTAAATATTCTATAGCTAGATTCCTTGCTTCCTTTTTCCTCCTCATTTATAGATTTTAATACAATATAGCATATATTGCTAAAGCTTTGTTTTCATTAATATATAAGTGTAACATTTAATAGCTATATTATTAAAAGTATTAATTTTTATTTTAAAAAAAAATTATATTTATAATATTATAATAAAAAATAAAAATAAAGAATTTTTTTTAACTTATTAAATAATTTATTATATATATTATTTTATTTAAATAATATATTATTTTTTATAAATTAATTTAATAATATTATTATTTAACTATAATTATATATAAACTTTTAATAAAAATTATAAAATTTTTAAAAAAATTATATATTTTTTATAATAATAAATAGTTTTTAATTATATATTATTTTTATTTTAATTAAATTTATTTATATATTTTTAATATTTATAATATAGTTTAAAAAC